>JAOTOM010003400.1:52500-153869 GCA_034440615.1 Ashinkailepas kermadecensis
ATGTCATCATGCATGACCGGACGTTGGTGTTTTGATCCAAGGTAACCTTGGTACGCATGTAGGTGTGTGCACAATTTGAGCTGTCTACCTCAATTGGTTCTCGAGTTATCTGGCGGAAGCAGAATGAGGGGAGCTGAATGCTCCCTCCCATCTGGCAAGTATGACGTCTGACATTCCTGGGTTAGGCAACCTTTAACACGCACTGGAGGGGGCCGAAATCCGCGTCGTTTAAAGCAAAAACTCCGGCGCGTCGTTTAAAGTAAGAAAAATTGAAATCGGCCGACAACTTTTCAAGTTAGGGGCCACAATTTTTTTTTTTTAATCCCAGCGCTGGACCACAAAAATCGGCGCTGATGCGCTTCCCGTATATCCGTAAAAGGGAAGTGTTCTTGGCAACACTAGCGACTTGTTTGATGTATATTGATATGCTATATAGTTTCAAGGCCATGTTAGGTCACCGAGGTCAAGTCAGGTCAAGTTCATGACAGATTAATGGAACCAAACTTGATCAACTGGAATGTTGTCATAAATGCACTACTGTTTGTCGTTTGTACTGTTTGTCATTGCGTTTCCATACTTTATTCATGTACTTCACTCCTTTCTTCGCAAAGCCGATTGCGCCGAGCTGCCCGACAGAGCAGTCGGGCGGGCGTCCCGGTTCCGGCAACTGGAACAGGTAACTGGCCTGATAAAGTGCTGCTATATAGGTGACCTGAGGTCAAATGTCGGGTCTAGCACCTGTATTGCATCATTCGTAATGTCCCAAACATCATTGATGCCCATTTTGGAGCATTTAAACACAATCACAGCGATCCATAACAATGACAAGCTAAGCCACGCAAAACAAGAACATTTTGACAAATGTGACCTCATTTGACCTTGAAGATATTGACCTAAGGTCATGAAATGTGCACACAATAGAGTTCACTACCTTACCCATCCACCCTCCGAATTGCGTGCCTCCAGCTTCAATATGACCCGAGATGTTAGGGGGGGGGGGCGTTATCCGCCCCCCTCCAGTGCGCGTAATTTTCAGAGGCCCTCCAGGGCGCATGTTAAGACACTAGAGCCTCTCCATATGTCCGAAATTGGAAGCTCTCGATTCAGATCAACATCGACCCTGTAACTAGCACACTTCGTCCGCAATGATTTCTGGCCAGTTTTCCCCCATATATATCACAGTGTGCAGCGCCAGTGGCGGCAACAGCAAATCAAATAAACAATATCTGTGCCCTGGCTCGATCCAAATATAACGTTGACCTCAACTAGTTCTTGTATGAAAATACTACGGATGACAGTGTCGTCTTGTCCTCAGACCTGCGGAAGCACCAGAAGTCTGCTGGTGACCAGCCAGATCAGAGTGGTAAGCAATATCCCATTATGGCGGAACAGTCCCCAACTTGCTGATTGCCGTCCTTTTGCTAAATTTACCTATGTAATAGCACTCAGAATTTTGGAAGTATTATGCTGAATATTTCCTTTGGTGCTGATATGAAAATGACATGTTGGGACATAAACTAGCTGACATAAAGTATCTAGTTTCAATGCAGTTTTGTCGACATTTCTGTACACAAGCCTCTATGCTTTTCCAGGGTTACTTGGCCCTCTAATGCTAAATTATGCCCACCAAGAGCTCATTGGAAACATTCAGAGCCCACCTCTCCTCTGCTGAACATTTGTTTTTGTCATAGAAAGAGCAAACAAGGTCTTTCAGTGTCTCTCATCCTACATCTTTATTAAATGAACTTGATGGGTCTACACATTCGTTTGAATAGAACAACACCCCTACTTTTGTCACGCGGTGGCACGCTGGTACCATGCTTGTGCTTTGCGTGCTGTGCTTTGTGCCGGATTTTGAACCACTGTTGTGCTGTCGTATGTGTCTAAGTTGTCTGTGTTGTGCTCACCACCGTCATTGCTGGAAAAGTTGGACTTGCAGTGCAGATCTGAAGTGTAGAATCAAAGATTGTAAGTAAGGGAAGCAACCCAAAACTTCCTGTGGTTTGTGTTCTGTTCATCCTGCCGGCTTTGGTGCTTATTTTGCTTTGGAGCTCTATCCGTAGCAAACTAACATATCACAATATTGATATAATATATACGAAACGTAGCGAGGGCATGCCCTCAATGTCCAAGACGCCATGAAGAGAGATAATTCGTAATTAGTGATGCTCAACGATCGCCCTGCTACCTAGCGGCGACGCTGCGAGCTAGTCTGGAGGGCTCAATTCATCAACCTATGTGGGAACAACCACTTCCCAGTGAACATGCCGACATCGGCCCTGCGTTGGGACACTGTCGGGACGCCAGTGGCCGGCTGTCGGCTGGAGAGTGGAATGTCCGCCCATGCCGACATGCAGCCGACACCCAACCGACATGCAGCCGATGTCGGGCCGCTGTTGGGACACTAGCGGCCCACTGTCGGCTGGGGAGTGGAATGTCCGCCCCTGCCGACATGCAGCCGACACCCAACCGACATGCAGCCGACGTGAGGCCGATGTCGGGCCGCTGTTGGGACACTAGCGGCCCACTGTCGGCTGGAGAGTGGAATGTCCGCCCATGCCGACATGCAGCCGACACCCAACCGACATGCAGCCGACGTGAGGCCGATGTCGGGCCGCTGTTGGGACACTAGCGGCCCACTGTCGGCTGGGGAGTGGAATGTCCGCCCCTGCCGACATGCGGCCGACGTTCCCCCGTTATCCCAGCCGACGCTCCTCCGCTATCCAGCGGACGTTTCCCCACCATCGAGTCGACGTTGCCCCACTACTCAGCCGATGCTCGCCCGCGCCTTGCTGAGTGCACCTCATATCAACAACAGATTATCGGAACAATTGTACTTGCCACTATGGGCCATGCCACTGCCACTCACTCCGGATTTTCTCAACTGTAGCCTTTTTACGACTGCCCGGCATCCTATAAGACGTATTGTGTAATCATTTCGACATCACCTGTGATGCGCTCTCGTCAGTACCAAACTACACCCGGGCGGCATCTGTGAAGCATATTTACAGATCAGATCATTACCAAAATAGGACACAACGGAATATTAGTTGCAGATTCAAATTACGTATCGAGAAAAAAAACGAAACTAAACATGTCACTGCACCTGGTGGAGATCGGGTGGATGTTTATCTATTCTACGTGAATAACGCTAGAATGAATCGGAATTTCCCGTGAAATTTTGACTCCCATCTTATAATTCAATATCCCAGGTCTCTGCAACGTTTCGTCAAAATTCGTCCTATATTTTCGGAGGTGTGGGTCTAAAATGACAAATAAATTTAACTGACGGTAATACCTTTACTTTGTACGTTTCATCGTTCCTTCTAAAGAAACAAAACAAAAAAAAAATGGAGAACATCGTTTGCACCTACCCCCACCACAAATAACGTTCTGCACGATTGCTTGTTATTACCAAAGCCATGCTTGTCAGAGAGTATAGCGGTATGTGGCTACCAAGAATAGTATTGAAGTTGCGTGGCTCCGAACCCAAGGCCACTACATCGCTCCGCCCATCTCCATTTGCGTCATGTCAGGTCATTTGATCATAGCCACACACACACACAAAGGCGTTGTGTGATCATGGTGAGAAATATCCACACAATTTCCGCGTGTATTTTGAAAAGCATGTGCTCGGTATTCGGGATCCGTTACAAAAATATAGGGGCATGCTTGGTTGCTTCTTAACCCGTCCAGTCTCAGGGGTCATTATCAGCCCCATAAGGTTTTCCGCGGATAGTGAAGAGACGGCGCGCGGCAGCGAGTTGAAATTTGGCATGCTTCCTCCCAAATCAATTTAACATATTGTGTGAAGATTTTGAGGTCATGTCATCTATGGAGTGATTCAAGTTCAAGTGAGGTCACCTCCAAAACAAAATTTCAACTAGTCGTCTCGTTTTAACAGATGAAGATATTTCAATGAAACTTGTGGCGTTTGCTTACCTTTAGGGATGCAACAAAGCGCACCAAAAAAAAATTGGATATCCTCGTTTTTGGTAACATTTATTTTGTATATTTGCCCATTGGGGATAATATCGAAGATTCTGGCTCAAGTAAGACTTTTTAGGAGGGAAAGTTGACTTATAACAACTTGCCCGGTGCGTGCTACCCATTAGATAAATACAATTTCAAGAAAATTGCAAACTAAATTTGCAGAATTTCCTACAGATTACATGTTTATTTTTGGTTGGGCAAACATTTTGGCGCCATGGTCGATTTCGCCTTCCTTTTCTGATTCCAAATAATTTTTGTCTTCAAAATATACCTTCAGATGACTTCCCAGAATCCAAAGCATGACGTTGGTTGTGATCCCATAAGCCCCCTAGTGACGTCATTTCTTGAGAGGGCAAAATTTGGGTGTGGTTTCGGGCCGTACTCGTCGAGCGCTTTCTGATGATACCACTTTCGTTTTCATGCACCGCTTAGTTTGGAGATTAGAGGGGGCTGATAATGACACCCCCACCCCCCTCCCAGCGAAACGGGGTGTGATGATCTTACCGGGAAGACGGAGCGGGTTAATATATCGTTTTAAATTAGCATGTGTACAAAAATGCAGCGCGTGTAAAAACAAAATTAGTACACATCTTTTTGATCCTGGGACGAACAGTTCTCCTTCAGCACTGCCTCGGTAACCGTGGTACAAATGCAGTCGCATTCGCTTTCAACCGGCCGCTTCAGTTCGCCGGGTGCTGACTGGCAACATCCCAACGAGTGTTTTGCTAGCTCGCTGCCACCTCACTCAATGCGATGGCTCTAATCACGTAAAATACCTATTAGCAGCTTCATGCATGCTGCAGTTGTTATGTTTATGTGTGCACGAATATGTATATGCAGCTGCGAATTCGTAAATACCTGTAGTATGCCTCTACTTGGCATATCGACGCTGTGTGTAAGAACAAGAGTAGAGTATATCGAATAGTGGGGTAGTTTTGAATTGTGATTTCACTTGTGTATTTTTCGTTGTAGAGTAGAAAAGTGCATGGACGCTATATGATCAGTATGGTCGGTGCGCATTAAGGCCCAAATAAGTTAGTAGAGAAGTGAGCGACAACTGAATGAGTGGTATTGGCAGGTCTCGAGCAGCAGCAACAACAGCAGCAGCAGGGATATCCACTGATGCCGCAGCAGACGGGCTTCCCAGCGGCGACTCAGCCTCAGCCCGCCAACTTGCCGATGACTCCAGAGCCGTCGGTGGGCTACCCGGCCGCTCCACCCCAGCAGGGCTACATGCCGGCTGTCCCTCCGCCGCAGGGCTACGTCTCGACCGTGCCGCCACAGCAGGGCCACACGTCAGCGAAACTACCGCAGCAGGGCTACACACCGGCGGTGCTGCCACAGGCGGACTATTCCCCGGTGTCCGCCAGCGGCGGTCAGGGCGGCGCGGCGGTGCCATTCAGCCAGCTGGCCGCCGCCGCCGCCGCCGCACCTGCCGTCCAGGTGAGAGCCGACCGACCTGGGTGGCCAGCGTCGGCGCCGTGGCGATGCTGACTAGATGTCCTGCGCTGCACAGACGTGTGGCGCATTGATTTCAGCGTTGCCTGGCGAAGCGACGACCCTGGCCATTTGGCGGCCATCTGACGTGTGCTGTATTGCAGCGTGGTGTAATTGTGTCGCTGAGCCCTGTCAGTGGCCGAGGACGGCTGGCCATTTGGCGGCCATCTGACGTGTGCTGTATTGCAGCGTGGTGTAATTGTGTCGCTGAGCCCTGCCAGTGGCCGAGGACGGCTGGCCATTTGGCGGCCATCTGACGTGTGCTGTATTGCAGCGTGGTGTAATTGTGTCGCTGAGCCGTGCCAGTGGCCGAGGACGGCTGGCCATTTGGCGGCCATCTGACGTGTGCTGTATTGCAGCGTGGTGTAATTGTGCCGCTGAGCCCTGCCAGTGGCCGAGGACGGCTGGCCATTTGGCGGCCATCTGACGTGTGCTGTATTGCAGCGTGGTGTAATTGTGCCGCTGAGCCCTGTCAGTGGCCGAGGACGGCTGGCGAGTTGTGCCCCTCCTGCTTCCTGACTCGATCTCATCTGCGGCGGATACTTCAGCCGCGACTCTAGTCGGCGTCACGTTGCTCGCTGAGCATTAGCACCTCCGTCTGTCTCATCCTGCTGAAAGCTTCCACAGGACGGTAGTCGACTGATGAGCATTGCGGATGCCACAGCAGCCCAGAGGCGACGGTCGCCAAGTAGTACTGGACAGATTTCGACGAACTGACGGACTTCGCTGCGCTCCATGCATTGGTACTTGGTAGTGGTGCCAAGGTAGCCGTTGCTCGGCTAGTGATGTCCGTTAGTGGACTGGCGCAATCCAGCGTTAAACATCGTTTGTGATGATGCATATAGTTCCGCAGGTGCCGTCCTGTTTGACACGCAGCCGGTGCAGTGGTGTGAAATTCCCCTCAGGAAACGACGGGTTGAGGTATGCTGTTCGGCAGGTAACTTGGTTGATTTTTGGAGTGTCGACAGATCACAGCTATAATGTCCCCATCATCACTCTCCCCACAACCTCAAAAATGACGCCTCTTGGGTCGATGCAGACATGCGAAACCCTGTAAGGGGGAGGGTAGGTTAAAACATGAGGCCTAGTTACCGAGCCTAGTTACCGATATCGGGGTCGTAACTCCATCCATTGATATGAGTCATAGTTTGAGGCTGATAGGGTATAATCTGTTGCCAATTCATTTATTTCCATTCAACGGTGCGTATATAATGTAAGACAGAATATAGTTGGTAGGATGTTTAGCTCGGGCGCCCAGCGGTTCTTGTCACCACCACCCCAGTACTCACCTTGGTGGTGTGGGTGCTCCGATCGCTGACGAGGGCCCTAGCCTCGTCCATGGCACGAGGTTATGTGAAGGTAAAAATGGGCATTATGCAAAATTTAGGCGAGACCTTTCACGCACATATTGTCTGGCTACGTCCCAGCCGTTTGCACCACCGTCTGAATATATGGCAACTCCACAGAGTGCTGGAACCATGGCGACCATTGCATGCCACCCATACCGTGCGGCAGGTGTGGATTGTGATAGCATATGTGAGACGGCATCGGAGACGCGGCTGATGATTTGTATGGTTTCCGGGAATCTCCCACCATATTGCATGCCAATTGTCGACGGCAGCAGAGTTTATTGCCTTTATTAAAGAGCTCCCCAATGGAGCTTGCGGCGTTGTCGATAACCCAAAATGAGCTCCATCCCGATCACCTGCGCTCAGCGGCTTATGCTTCATTGGTGCATAAACGACGGAAATGGGACTGAGGTGGTGCATTTATTTTATATATTTTTCAATCGACAATTGGGGGGACTAGTCTCTGGGTAAGTTGCCCGTCTCATAATCGAAAGATTGTGGGTTCGAGTCTCACCTGTCGCTACTCTTCGCCCGTGACCAATCGGCGTGAGAGATTGGCGACGCTACATGACTCAACGGTCGACGCGTCGTAAAACCAGGGGCCTCGGTAGCTCAGTTGGTAGAGCGGCGGACTCTTGGTCGCAAGATCGTGGGTTCGAATCTCGCAACCGACGGCCCGAGTCCACCCGCGACCAATCGGCGTGAGAGGTTGGCGACGCTGTATGACCTAGCGGTTGAATGCGTCGTAAAATAACCCAATGTTCTTCTTCAGTGTCGTAAAACCAATAATCACCAATCGGCAATTGGACGACTCATTTAAAACGATAGAAGGTTTTAAGCACATTTCAGTTTTTGAAGACATTCGGACTTCTTATGTTTCTTCCTTGTCTATGATATATCAGTACCTGCCAGTGTTGTTTCCGTTCGCATAAACAATGGGCTTAGCTATCGGTGCGGTCGGGATTTTATTATTCTGGTTTGGGGTAGTGGAAATCATACTTTTTATTTTGCTAGTGAGGGTTGTCCCCCTCCCCCTCCCTTCGCTGCGCCTCTTTACAGTTTCAACAGAACATGTCTTTCTGCTCATCCATTCCTCCAGGTACTCCAGGTTGGGTGTGACGCCAACTAAGCGCAAACCGGTATGCGGTTTTGATGAAATGTTTGTGGAGCTGAGTCGCCTGTCTTCACTGACTTCTCGGTCGGAAACTTCGCTGGCAGCAATGCTTCCTGCCAAGCTTTCCGTTCACCAAGCTAATAATTTGCAAATGTTTTGCAGGCCCTGGTGACACTGTTCTTTTTCGATAGGCCGCTTTGTGGAAAGCGGACACTGCTGGTGGGCACAGTCTCTCTGCAGCTAGGTGATTGCTATGACTCTCATAGCCAGAATGTTATCGGTAGTTGCTATAATAGGTTGCCTTCTGTCTGTCTTCTGTGACCTGGGTATCTATATCTGACCCGCGTAGCCTGTAACTCGGGTATACCGGGACATGGGATACCCAAATGACGGCATGCCCGGACACCTGGTGCACTGGGTGTCTTGTGAGCCGGGTAGCCCGTGACTCGGGTAGCCCGGGTCATGTGATGGCCGGAACACGGGATGTCCTGGCACCTCGTGAACTGGGTGCTTCGTGGCCCGGAGTGTCCGGACCACGGGATACACCGGTTAGCCAAGCCACGGGATACCTGGGGCCATGTGGCATCCAGGTCACGGAATTCACAGGTCGCAACAGTGCGGCTGCGGAACGCCAAATTCACTGAACCTGGGTGAACCAAATTCACTACGACTGGCCAGCAATTGCCCAGGCTTAGCGTTGTGTCAACTCTGTTGGTGATGGCGAGCAAGGTCTGATCGTTTGCTGTACAGTTATACCGTAACCGTAGTGCCGCTGAACACGATCGGTGATGGGCAAACAGCGTAGGTACCGGATTTGGACTTCACACCTTGGGTGGAGAGAAGCCCACGTGGTTCTATGCAAAATCTGACAAACATCAGGTGTGTAAAGTGAACGTCGTCTGAACGAGGCCAAGTGTAGACAAGATGCCAGTGCCATCAGTTGGTTTATAGTCCAGCCGTTGTATTCATTCTCTTCGCCATATTATGGATGCTGAGAGACATCTTTGGCCGTGGATGCCGTAGTCGTCAACGATTGGTGCGGCGGGCGTCCTTGACGCCAGAGGCAGCACCTGAGTGTGTTAGCAAGTGGCTGACTGAAGATTACTGAAATTACAGGCACAGCGGCGGTCGTGCACGTGATTACAGGCAACAGCTGTGGCGATTTATATGGTTGCAGGTACAGCTATAGGGAATACATGCGGTTATTGGGGCTTTGTGATTACAGGCGAAAGCTGTGACAGTAGATAGTATTACAGGGGACTGCCGATACGACACATGTGTTACATCGTTGGTGGCGCGCGTGCAAAAGTCTAGGCACTAGACATGGCTCCGCAGGCGCGCCGGTTGGTGTCTTTGCAGGCAGTTGCCCGTCGGACTGGCCGTTGCCTGTCGGACGGCGGGTAGCCTTTACCGGTGGCGACACCCGCTCCCCAGGCGGCGGCGGCGGCGGCCGAGCCGCAGCCGGAGTTGGTCGAGCTGGCCGAGCTGGCTCGCCAGGCGGGCGTGCCGGCCGAGCAGTTGTCTCTGCTGGAGGCGGCCATGGCCGAGGGCGGCGCCGACGCGCCGAACGCCCAGTCGGCTGCCCGACAGAGTCTGCTGCTGGTTGCCTGCCTCCTCAAACGGTAAACAGGGCGAGCTGTGGTAGCCACCAGTGGCGGCGCACTGGCGACCGTGCCGACAGCCTGCAGGCTGCGGACGTCAGCACGTCCCGATCACGCAGCTCACAATGACGTTTCAGCCCGTCTCGCTCACAGTGTTCGCGGTTTGGCAGCTCACAGTGTCTAGTGCTGGGCACTTTGGCGTTTTCATTAGTTCCACAGTTCTGACTACTGATGTTGATGACGCTGATCATTCAGTCAGCTAATCGGCGTATTGCGAACAGACGAAGCTGTGCTAGTATGAGTATCTCACGTAGATGAGCGTCAGCTCAACTGATGCCCTAATGCAACCCTTCCATCTAATTGTTTTCAGGCGATGGTACTTCGTCTCGCGGGATCTGTGCCGATCCCTTGACCCAGTATGTATTCTCCAGACTTGCAGACATCGCTTTCGTCCTGCGACAGGTGTTAAGATTTCAGGGTTCTCGAGAGCTCTCCCCCCCCCCCCCGGTGAGGGCTAAAAAGAACATTTGGTTGCGGAAGACTTCTGTGTTGGAGCTGTGCTGAGTGCATGAGTGTTTGTTGATCGTCGTTCCTCACCAGACGTCTACTTCCATTGTGTTAGTTGGTGGTCGTTTTATCCTCCGACAGCTGACACATCGATAATGTTCGCCGATCCCCCTTTTATCCTCGGATAGATAGATGTAATGTAGGCCGGTGAGCTTTTTTCCTCCAGGCAGTATGTTCCACAGTGTGTACCAGTAACTGTTCTGCCTCCAAACGGGGTGTACCGGTAGCTGTTCCGCCTCCAAGCGGGGTGTACCGGTAACTGTTCTTCTTCCAGGCAAGATACCCAACAGTGCGTACCAGTAACTGTTCGGCCTCAAGACAGGATTGTCCAACAGTGTGTATCGGTAACTGTTCTGTCTCCAGCCAGGATGTCCAACAGCGTGTACCAGTAACTGTTCTGCCTCTAGACAGGATTGTCCAACAGTGTGCACCGATAAATGTTCTGCCTCCAGCCAGGATGTCCAACAGTGTGCATCGGTGACTTGTGCCTCCAGACAGGATGTCCAACAGTGTGTACCAGTAACTGTTCTGCCTCCAGACAGGATGTCCAACAGTGTGTACCAGTAACTGTTCTGCCTCCAGCCAGGATGTTCAACAGTGTGTACCAGTAACTGTTCTGCCTGCAGCCAGGATGTCCAACAGTGTGTATCGGTGACTTGTGCCTCCAGACCGGATGTCCAACAGTGTGTACCGGTAACTGTTCTGCCTCCATGCAAGACGTTTCACAGTGGGCCCATTCCACGACAAATCGACAAGAGCATAGCACCCAATATTATATATTTTGATTAAAATATTTATGTGGGGTTATCTGATGCGCCGAATCCTGCTGTGCCCTTTTTAGAAAGACCAGGTCAACGGTCAAGGAGTTATAGCCTTGGACATTTCTGAACTGTCACCAAACAAGGGTGTCTTTTGAGGTTCCTAGTACAACGAAGAATAATCCGAATTGTGGAAAAGTATATATCGGTGAACTCACAATAGTACACTGCATCTTTTGGCTATTTCGGAATTTTCGTTCAAGCTCCATTTGAAATCGCGACATCGTGACCTAAGGTCACGTGACCAACTTTAACTTTCTGGACAGTCACAATGCGATTTGAGAAATGGCAGAAATGAAGCTTGATATCGTACCTTCCGAAGCAAAAAAAAAACAAAAACAAATAGGGTTTTGTCCCTAAAATCTACATATCCGTTCAAAATTAGGCATGCATGGTTGTTTTTGCGCTAGTTTATCGTGGCCTGTCTTAATATTTGTTTAGAACGGTATATTACTGAAATACAAGCCTTTTGACGTTCGAGGCACGTGATGGGATGAGAATGTTAGTCATCTGCTCTTGAGTGTTGTGGTGCACACGTGTTCTAACTCGTTGTGAGGTCAAGGGTTAAACAAATGGCAGAAATGTCTCCGAATTGTGGTAGGTGGCCCATTCTACGACAAATCGACAAGTGAAGGGGCCAAATTACACTTTATGCTCCGATGACAATACTTATATGGGGTTGGTTTGTCTCTATAATCCAGGTGTGCAATTTTGAGAAAGATCGGAATAACGGTTGAGGATTTATAGCGTTGGACATTTTTGAGAGGTCACATAAGTTTTTGGAGACCTGAAACTAAATGAAGATTAGCACGAATTGCACGAAGTATCGCTGCACTCGTCATGATCCACCGCCTCTTGTGTCAATTTCGAAATTTTTGATCACGCGTTTTTTTATCGTGAGCTTGTGACCTAAGCTAACGTGACCTAGTTTAACCTTCGAGACAGTCACAATGCTATTTTGGAAATTCAGAAGCGACGAAGGGTGATTTATGAAATCTTATCAGCGCGCACACTAACACGTGTAACTTCACCCAGCTACCATTAACACACGCTCCGCATCGGTAAACAGTTCATGAACTATTACGGTGCTGTGGGTCACTGGTGCGAATTTGTTCCCATGTGTTCCCTTCAACGTGTTGGCTTTCGAAAAGCGTTCGTTGAGGTGGGTCGTGACGTCTATTGTCTTATGCTTTAATACAAATATGAACTTCATGCAGCTGACTAGCATATGCGACAGATACTCAAGCATGTCCTCCGCCGTCAGTATATGGTTGTTCAGCAGGCGCTTGAGGCTCACTCGAGCCGCGGCACGCTCGGCTGCGCCCCCGATGCTGTCGCAAGTGCCCTTGCCATGAGATGCTACAAAAAGCCACTCGCAGAGTATCCCAAAATCCGTATGATGGTGACACACATTGATGAAGTCATGCTTATTCGTATGCTGCCGTCTGTGGAATACATTTTTTTTTGGTCAGGTACTGCGGTCCGAATTTCTGGTATAGGCCGTTGCAGGAGCACATGCACCATGTCGGTGGTGTGCTTTGTGCCATCAGAGATACAACAGTAGCTCTGATGGCACAGTGCCTACAGTGCTCGGACGCCAGTACACTGCAAATGAATGCACCGTACATTGGGACGAATCCCAGTGGAAGTCTTGAGCTGCATCCTGCACCACAAATCGATAATTTTCAGCCGAGTCGTACTAGACAATCACTTCGCCCTCCTTGGAAGTGGTGAAGTGCTGACCTTGTTTGTCAACCACAAAGTGGTGTCTGGTCAGCTTCACGGTTTCTTGGCTCAAATATTGCATGCTTTCCTCTTTGGTTTAGACTACTGCGAGTGTACAGCGACGTGCGACCTAATCTCATTATCCGTGTCATCATCTGGGGCTAAATCACCTTCACTCTCTTCTGATTTGTCCGCGAGGATAATCCTCAGAAAGTTCATCACCCCGTATTCAACAGGGCAGTCCTCACAGTTGTGCGTCATACAATCACGGTTTTCCGTGCTACATACAGCGTGATCGAGGAGGTCACTGTATTTGAGACCGGGAAGGCCGAGAGCAGATATGAGCAGTTTTAGGTGAGGGGACGAGTGGTCTAGGGGTAAGATGCTCGTCTCACAATCGAAAGGTTGTGGGTTCGAATCTCACCTGTCGCTACTCTTCGCCCGCGACGAATCGGCGTGAGGGGGGACGAGTGGTCTAGGGGTAAGATGCTCGTCTCGTAATCAAAAGATTATGGGTTCGAATCTCACCTGTCGCTACTCTTATCCCGCGACCAATCGGCGTGAGAGATTGGCGACGCTATATGATACAACTGTCGACGTGTCGTAAAACCAATAACCAACCAACCAATCGGCGTGAGAGATCGGCGACGCTATATGACTCAACGGTCGACGTGTCGTAAAACCAATAACCAACCAACCAGCAGTTTTAGGTGTTGATGATAAGTGCATACCTACGCCGAGTGCGTCCCATTGCTGCCTGACAGGACGCAATGCTTCGGACGAACGGCAGCAAAGGTTAAGAAGCCGGTGCAAGGATTTTCAGGGTTCTGCTTGTATAGGTCATATATCTCGCACAAATTTCCCAAAACAAGCCTCTTCTGAACTCTACTTTTGGTTCCATCAGCCTATCGCACTGTGACACGTCAGGCTGATCTGGTCCGACTCATAAAATAGCTTTCCTTCCACCTTGACTGCGTCCGACACCCTCATAAATTTAAATGTTTCCTCGCTTCACAGGCAGCACGTTCAGCGAGAGTGAACAGTGAGCACTGGGCACCCAAACACGGCACCACCCCTTGTTTGTGCCCTTCCTGATATTTCACTACATTCGCATATTCTTATTTTCGCCGAGACAGTAGATGGTTGCTCGAATTGTTTCTCGGCTATCGGAATGTGATTGCTATGTTGTGGATACATCTCTCTCTTTTAATTAATCGTGAGGTATAACTCATAAATCATCTACTACTAATACACTGCAATTTGGAGACATTTCTGCCATTTTGTTTAACACTTCATTCAAGATTGCTGCATGACCACTGCAGTCGATGTGCCCATAACTCCCCCCGCCCCCAAATATTCAAGATCATATGACTAACATTCTCGTCCCATCGCGTGCCTTGAACGTCAAAAGCCTTGTATTTCAGTAATATACCGTTATAAATACATGTTTATACATGTCACGATAAACTACGGGCCGCGGTGGCTGAGTTGGTAGAGCGTCGGACTCTTCATCGCAAGATTGTGGGTTCGAATCTCAACCGACGGCATTATCGCGTCCATCCGCGACCAATCGACGTGAGAGTTTGTCGACGCTATATGACCTAGCGGTTGAATGCGTCGTAAAAGAACCCAAGGTTCTTCTTCTTCACGATTCTTCTTCTGGCCACCCTCAAGCAAAGCAATAGCAGAGTTATTGTGACAGCTATTCTGCCTGGGGCTGGAGTCTCCCCGAGTGGAGCTCTAGGGCACTGGCAGCCAATGCCAGGGTAGGTAGGCTTTGCAATGAGTTAGGTTTGACCTTTGTTGACAAGTGGTGCAGGTTTTATGGCTCATCTGACCTCTATCAGAGGGATGGCCTGCACTTCTCCGAAAAGGGGGGTGCAAGTGTTAGGCAAAGTATATGAACATGTCCTCCAGGGAAACTAGATAATGGGGTGGGGAGGGAAGAATTGGCATTGCCATCTCAGGGATATACCAATAGTGACAGCATAGGCAATAGAACCTCACAGTCAGCAAATGGGGGTAGCAGTAGATCAAGGGGACAGAGTGGTAGCTCATCCAGAGATGATAGAGGTACTCAACATGAAAAAGCCAAAGAGGGTGATGGAACTTTTGTTAAGTGTATGATGCTTAATGCTCAGAGCATTCGATCCAAATTTGATGAGTTCAAGTGTTATGTTGCTAAGGAGAAACCAGATTTTGTTTGCATTACTGAGGCATGGGTCAGTGAGGGGTATTTTGGGGATAACTTGCAGGACTATGAGATCCAGAAATACAATATGTTTTCATGCAATAGGGGTCCAGCAGTGAAAGGGGGTGGTGTAATGCTGTATGTGAATAGCTTATACAGTTCTCAAAAAGTAGCAGATGGGGTAAAAAATGTGTCTGTGGAATCCATTTGGCTTGATGTTGCTGTCGGAAAAGGCAACAGCAATAAACTGAGGATAGGAGCTTTGTATTGATCAGGAACCTTGCGACATTCTCAGCAACTGGAGCTCGATAAAGTGATTTGTGAGGAAATCAGTAGAAACTTTCAGAGGAAATGCCTTATTCTTGGTGACTTTAATCTAGAAGGATATGAAAATGTTGGTGTTGGCTCCCCATTATGTAAACTGTTTAGGAAATGCCTTGAAGAGGACTTGTTCTTACACCAGTTTGTAACGGAACCAACCAGGCAGGGCTCATTCTTGGACCTCGTCTTCTCAGATTTAAGTGATTTAGTTCAAGACTTGACTGTAGGAGAAACTCTGGGAAGAAGTGACCATAACGTAGTAGGATTCAAGGCACAGGTAGCAGGGACAATCAAGGATAATTTGGCAAAGATTCCAAATTTTAACAGGGCAGACTTTCACTGCATGAGAGAGGCTTTAAGTGCCATAAAATGGGAAGAAGAATTCTTTGATTTAAATGCCTGTGAAATGTGGGAAAAGTTCAAATCTTACTTGAGGGAAATTCAGATTAGACATGTCCCCCAAAAGCAGAGGCGCAAAAGAAGGGTAGGAAAGCCAGCATGGCTTACACCAGATGTGATGAAAGCAATTAAGGCTAAGAAAGATGCATTTAGAGTATTTAAGGAAGCTTCAAATATCGTAAATCTAAGGTCGTATAAAAATCTAGAGATGCTGTGAAGCGGAAAATCAGAGCAGCAAAGAGAGCAAAAGAATTGGATTTGGCTAGGAACTGTAATGGGGACAGTAAAAAGTTCTTTAGTTTCTACAAGCTAAGTAAAGTTTCAAGCACAGTTGGTCCACTGGAAGTAAATGGGACTATATTGAGCGAGGATGGTGAGATGGTTGAGGAGCTGAGCAAGTAGTTTAAATCAGTGTTTACAGTGGAGGATGTGACTAATGTGCCAACCGTGAACCACAGTTCAATGACAGGTGATCAGATACACGATGTTGATTTCATTGATAGTGATATTGTTTTCAATTATATCAGAAAAATAAAGCCAAACAAGGCAGCAGGACCTGATGGAATTTATGCTAGGGTATTGCGGGAAGCTGAAAAGGAAGTGGCAATTCCACTTAGTATAATATTTTGTAGATCAGTTTCACGAAATGAAATTCCTACAGATTGGAAACGGGCAAATGTAGTTCCTATTTTCAAGAAAGGAGAAATAGGGAAAGTTGAAAACTATAGGCCAGTAAGCCTCACATCCCTAGTCTGCAAGGTACTCGAATCAATTATCAAGGATAGAATAGTTAGTTTTCTGGAAGGAAACAGATTGATTCAAGATACTCAACATGGGTTTAGAAAAGGGCGATCGTGTCTCACAAATCTCTTGGACTTTTTGAATTTTGCTACAGAACAATTTGATCAGGGAAATCAGGTTGATGTAGCATATCTTGACTTTAGTAAGGCCTTTGACAAGGTACCCCATAGACGGTTAATGATGCAGCTTCAGGTCCATGGTATTGCAGGTAGCATCCTAAAATGGATAGAGTTGTGGCTTTCAGATAGTAGACAGCAGAGAGTGATGCTAAATGGTACAAAGTCATCATGGCAAAATGTTCTTAGTGGAGTACCCCAGGGGTCGGTACTGGGGCCACTATTGTTCATTATATATGTGAATAGCATTGAATGTGGCCTAAGCAGTAAGGTTTTGAAATTTGCGGATGATTTGAAGATCTTTAGGGCAATAACAGGGCACAATGAGCAGGTTTGCGCGTGTGACAAATAACAAACAAAGGTACCTTTACTAGAAGGTAGATCGAAGTTTTCCTTCAAGGCCGCATGACGTCATCCGAAGTTTTTTTTTATATACGGTATCAATTTGTTTGCAGATTACTTTTTTTTATCCTATATATGAAGGAAATGTGTACTGGATATAACATATTTTAACCAGTTTGTATATGTCTTCTGTAATATCCTAAAACTTAGTCTGGAATACAAGCATGATCTTTTTTTGTGAAAAAATAGCATTGTTTACAGCAACACAAGTTCAACTTTATTGATGAAAACATCAAGTATTTTGGAATGTGTGGCATTATATAGGTTTTGTTCAGGTGATTGGAGCACGATTGCTAGTAGTACTGACCTGTGTAATTTAGGCAATGTCTCAAACTTATATATAGAGGAGAGGTTATCATTGGATAACAAGTGAGTGACGCCTATATTGAGGTTGATGCTTTCCATCGACAATTACAGGATTTGTGTAAAAATGGCAAACATTTTTGATCAAAATGTTGTTTCTCTGGTGTTTTCTAATGTGATTTCAACGAATTTGACTCATTCATTTGGAAAATGAAAAATTTCCAAGATATAAGCACTTCAAGTTCAAGTACTTCTGTCTAAGAAATCAGTCCAAGAAAATAGTTTGACTACGGGTCTTGTCCCTCTATCTTGTTCCTGAGACCATGTGACCTGGGAGCAAATATCCGCTGTAAAACCACCTATTGTTTAGTTAATTTGAGTAACAATACCTATTAAACTTCCAGAAATTTAGTAAATATTCTTACTAAACACAGTTCCCCTTTTAGCAAATATACATACTAAACCTTCGAGGATGTATTGGACAGCTTTGACCTTAACGATTACAGCATCGCAAGGAATGTCCGGCCTTGTTCGCGTTGTGGACGCGTTGGTCTGAGAGTATAAATTATCGGAAATAAATGTAGAATTAAGGCAGAAACATAAGGTTTTCGATGTCAGAGTATTAAATCGAGTGCATGAAGTGTTGAACTTCTTCTTTTTCACGTCTATGACACACCAGGTACGGATGATTATACGCGATGTGCTATATTTGTAGAGTGAACATTTTGATTGTTTATTTCTTTGCCAACTGAAAAGTAATCATTTGCGGAGAAAATGAGTGGTCGCATCGTCATTTTTACGTTAAAATACCATGCATTCAAAATAAAAATTCCGAAGAATCAAAATTTACCTTGATCTCCAATTATACCCAAAGTTTTAGCAAAAAATAATATATTCAACAGATCAAGATGTTTCATTGTTAGAGCATCTTCGTTGCATAGAGCATATTCCCTTATCTCCTTGCTTTCCTCCTTTAACTCATTGTGGCTAGGTGGTCATTTTCCCTCCTCTTGGGGGAAGCCATTGTAATCCCCATTTTAAACCTAGGCAAGACTGGCAGTGATCCATTGCACTATCGCCCCATCTCGCTGACATCATGCCTTTGTAAACTCATGGAACGAATGGTAAATGTTCGCCTCAGCTGGGTTCTCGAAAAAGAAGGTATCCTCACAAGCTCTCAGTGTGGGTTCAGGAAGAGTCGCAGCGCAATAGATCACGTTTTACGTCTAGACACAGTAATAGGACACAACTTCATGCAAAACAGGCACGTGGAAGCAATTTTTTTCGACATAGAGGCCGCTTATGATACAGTATGGCGTTACGGAATACTCAAGAAAGTCTGGAACCATGGGATACGCGGACCGATGGGAACTTCCTTGAAGAACTTCATGTGTGACCGTATTTTCCGTGTCCGCGTGGGAAACCATCTGTCTCCACGTTTTGTCCGGGTGAACGGCGTCCCACAGGGGAGCGTGCTTAGCGTTGCGCTGTTCACACTTTTAATCAATGACAGCAAACGGACTATCGCCGAGTATTGGAAGGTCACTCTTTGTTGATGATTTAGCTATTTGGTCATGTGCGGCCCGATCAGCATCCATGGAGAGACAGCTACAAATGGCCGTAGCCCGTCTTGAAAGGTGGACAATCCTAAACGGCGTTCGATTTTATACTTCCAAAACGGTGGCTGTTCACTTTTGCTGACTTCGCCGCCACTGTCCAGAGATGGTAGTTAAGTTGTATGACCAGGAGATACCTGTGAAGCCAGCGGCTCGCTTTCTCGGCGTCATTCTGGACAACCGGCTATCCTACCGCGACCATCTGCACACATTGGGAGACAGGTGCTTCCGAGCAATGAATGTCATGAAATATGTTTCACGAACTGAATACGGAGCTGACAGAGTAACGCTTTTAATGTTATATCGATCTCTAATCCGCTCGAAGCTCGATTATGCATCTTGTATATATGACGGTGCCAGAAGCTCCGTGAAGCGGAAGCTTGACACCGTGCACCACACAGCATTGCGGATCGCCACAGGAGCATTTCGGACGTCGCCAGCTGCGAGTATTTTGGCAGAGGCCCATGAGCCATCGTTGGCAAACAGACGAGAGAAGCTGGGGCTCCGATACGCAATAAAGCTGAGGCAGTTCCCAGCGCATCCTACATACAAATCTGTTTTCTCACACCGTATGCTATCAATTTTCCGTGGGCAGAGAGGTGAAAGACTACGACCATTATGTGTCAGAGTCCGCTTACTACTTCAAGAGGGTCAAATCCCACTACGGGGAGTTACGAGGGTGAAGCACACGCAAATTCAGCCATGGAAACTCACCTCACCAGAAATTGATGACTCTCTTGCAAATACCAAGAAAGGACACACAGTCTCAGAGCTTTTCAAAGCTGATATCATTTTTGCAATAACTGTTTTCACATCACATATATAATATATATATATATATATATATATATATATATATATACATATGGCTCATGAGTGATACCACTGAGTCGGATCTGAATCGATTCAAATTTATGTTTGAGTCAAGAGTCGAATCATGCTTTGTGAGCTCTGAGTCTGAATTGAGTCGAATCAAATAATTTTGACCTGCTCTGAATCATGAGTTGAATCGGATCTCAAGATTTATGGGTCAAATGTGAGTCGAATCATACAATTTGAGTCGAGCACAAGTCTGAACACAATCAAGGTAAGACATACAATTTGCAAGTGCAATTTCCTTGCTTTGATATTACAGAGCTATGTATTATATACGGGCCTTGGTCCTACCTGCCATGCACTTCAACATTTACATGTATTTTGATTATTGAAGCATGCAAATTACTACCACGATGCATCCATTGCGTGACAGTAGTATTGAATAGAACGTGAAAAATTCCCAATTTCAATTGATTTTCACAGTTGGGCAAAGCACACAGATATCCAACCTTTTGATTGAGATGCCTGAGTATTATCGGTGCTGACATCCAATATAGCAAAATACTTATTTCCATCATTTACTATGGTAGCATTGATACAATAATGAAGTCCACACACTATTATATCAACTTCAAGTGCGAGAACGCCTCTCAGAATCTTAGAATCCCCAGAGAGGATTAGGCGCTCGTGATTCGACCTGACAAGGTCACATGAGGAGTGATATGAAGAGTGATGATGTGACTAGTATCGAGTGATGCTTGTCATGCAGTGATGCATTATTCGTGAAATAGGGTGGAATATACCACTTTCTGAACACTGAATTAACATCGCTCCCAACCGAGTATCGACATCGTGCTTCGTGATGAGTCGTTATGAAGTCTTCGTATATAATTTCTAACAGTATCCTGTCGATAAGCAGCATGCTCGTACTTACCATTGCAGATTGTAATGCACAAACATCTTTTAGCACAATTTCAGGTAAGATGATTACATGTGATGTGGTCTGTTATACAATATCAGTTGATAAGGATAGGCTTTTTTATCGTCATCGCTATAATAGTTAACTCTAGTAATAGTAATAGGTATCTCAACACAAAGGAAAAAGGTCACGTATGAGTACGCTATTGGATCAGAATTGTGTTTGAAGAACTTATCAGGTATGTTAAATGACATAGTTTCTATTGCGAATTTTGACATCCCACTGTACTCGTTTCGACATCTCACACCTAATGAAAGACCAATATTTTAACACTGTTGTCATGTGACCTGGGTAGGCACATGACGAGCATGGCAACTGACCCGGGTGGATTTTCAGCTGGGTAACTGCGTAGTGGCATTGACAGCACGTTAAACATTGAATTCAAATTGTCGTTCAACAGAAATGGTTCTGTAAGATGGTGGGCTCATGGTATATGTAACAATATCTGCTTAGTATAGACTCTGATCCCAAAATCTATTCATTGAAGACATTTGGATTAAGAACATTAAAACACCCAATTACAACGGTGACTACTATCAAGGCTTTTCATCGTCCAGTGATGTGTACGTCCAGGCTGAGATTTAAGAACCCAGAAGATAATGGGATGAATGTGGGCCGGTTGCAGGGTGTATATTTCTGAACACTACTTGTGGTGTAAGCAGTTAAATGGGCATAGGAAAGTCGATTGTGTGTGATGTACTCCATGTACGTCATCGTTAAACTATACAATCATTGGGACATGCGCAATGGCGTAACGAAGGGGGAGAATTGGAGCAGTCCCCTTCCCCATGATAGGTTGTGAGCCCCCAATATCGCGTCGGGGTTCGGGAAAATTTCGCCAGGCTCCCTAAAATTCCTGCTGGAGTCCCCAGCAATCACACCGGGGAACACTTGTCGATTTGTCGTTGAATGAGGCAGTGTGTACCGGTAACTGTTCTGCCTCCAGACAGGATGTGTGTGCGGGTAGCTGTTCTGCCCAGACTGGCTTCTGCATAGTGCCAACTGAGCGCCGTTCTAACCCCACAGGTGCTGGCTGAGCTGGCCAGTAAATCACGTGCCTCCACACGATTTTATTGTGAGATGTGCGTGTATGTGGTGGAGTGTTGCTCCTTATACTAGGCTGTGTCACCTGTTGCAGTGCATGGTGCCCCTATAATTTCATTATGCCTTATATACGAAGGAAGAATGCTGCATTACTAATTTCCGCTGAATACCAAACCCCCATCCTACCCCGGGTACAAGATCATCCGGCCATCTCCTAACAAAGGCGACACTGGCGCCGCCACGCTGCAATCTCAAACTACCACTTCATCCCCAATGTTGACGGTTGTAACTCATGTACTAGCAAAGATAGAATTATGGTGTGAGCAGTGACGGCTCCCAACAGGTCCTGACTACGAATGATAATCATATATTACTTTTAATTACAACTGGTAGGCTCTTACGTGCGATGATATGACAAGGCGACTACGGAGCCAGACGGCGCCTGCCTGCAATGTCATACATATTGCAACGATAAGGAAGGAGCACTTAATTTGAGATATGTTATTCCCGTACAACGCATATATTCCAACATTTTGCTGTAGCCTTAACCACAAATGTCTTTAAGAACAACTGGTTGGCCCAGCTTTCACAACAGACGTATTGTATGCAATAACATCTATGCTATTTTGTTTAAAAGCACCCGACTTCAAACTAAGGTGCATGTTTACGCCCTGTCATGCTCAAATTGTAAGTGTTTACGTGGCAATACAACAAAAGAATCACACATAAAAACATGTGTGAAATACAGCATAAATACAGATAAATACATCCCCCGACGAGGCACCACCTTTCCGTGGTGGGGGGGGGGGGGATTGCGTGCCCCAATGACCCGGCGACCATCATACCGGCGAGGGGTGAGACCAAGAGTGCCTCACTCGTCCTTCCATCCATACGCTCCCATTCCAATACCCATCTCATCTCAACATCCATGTCCTTTACCTGGCCCTGCAACATCAACTCTCCCTACTATGAACAGGTAGGACAACTTCCCCGGTCCTGCCCTCCAGCTCAGTTTTATCGGGGTAGTCGCGCCCTCTCGGCCCGCCCCCCGGGGTTGACGGAGTCCTGGAGGCTGAGGTCCCCCGTCGCACGGTGCTAGTTGTGACGGGGGACCAACACGCCTCTTTGGCCCTAATATCCCGGAGGGGTATTAGTGTCGCTAGTATATTAGTATGTCGCCTCAGGCCGAAGGTCTGGGCCCTGGCCCAGTGCCTGCCGGCCTGGCCGGCAGGGGTCAAGTGGTGGGCGGCGCTGGATCCCGATCGGGGTGGTGAGTCTCTCTCTCCCGGCCGGGCGAAGGCGCCGCCTGCCCCGTATAGCTCCTCGGGCGCCTGGCGTCCTCCCGTCCGCGGGGCCCAGGCGTCTCCCCTGTAGGGCCCCTGTGTGATAGGGCGCCCGAGGAGTAGAAACCAATCACACTCCATGGCATCATCAAACACAAAAAAAAACAACTTACCTGTCGCCTCTAGTAGGGGACAGACGAGCCGACTTACCAGGAATTCGAGCCAGACGCATGCAGTGCCCAGCCTCGAAACTGGTCTGCCTACGCCTCGTATTTTAATTATAAAATCACTAGACGAACAAAAGAAACTCTCATTGCTTACTCCATTCCAGAGAAAGGAAGCTTGTGACACACTTGGATCTGTACTGTGGTGCGTAAAGCTAAGAGACGGTGGGTTAGAAGTTGAATTTAAAACCGCTGACGACGCTAAGAGAGCGATGGATGCAACCGAAATAACATACACAGTACGACACGAAACAAGCAGGCGAATAGTCACCGTAGGCATTGAAGTTCTACCCCACAACACCAAAAACTACTCGAAAGGTGTTATCAACTGCTACGACTTGCGAGATGTTTCGGATGCCGACATTGTAGATGGTCTGTCATATTGCGGAGTAGTAGAGGCCCGAAGAATTTATATTAGAAAAGGCCAAGAAATGCAATCAACGAACAACATTATCTTAACTTTTCACGCCACTGATCTTCCTGAGTTCATCTTTGTCGGGTATGTGCGCGTGAAGGTCCGTGTGTTTGTCCCAAATCCCATGAGGTGCTTCCGGTGCTCCCGTTTTGGACATACATCGCAGCATTGTAGAAACCGCGAGACGTGTGGAAGATGTTGATCCGTCGAGCATGCGCGAGAGAAGTGTGAAGCCCAGAATCCACACTGTAATAACTGCGGCCCGGACCAAAAAACCCACACTGCCTATGACCGCTCTTGTCCCATTTTCCTGAAAGAGAAGGAGATAGTCGCTATAAAAGTTTTAAAAAGGTAACATTTCGTGAGGCGCGTGTGATTTACGAGGAAGCTCATCCAAAAATATCATATGCTGCAAAGGCAAAGTTGAATTCGAACATCGTACAACAGTCTCTGGTTCAACCACGCACACACATGAGCGTATCCCATCTTCTAACTCAGCTCAGTGCCCTGGTGCGTGCCTTTGGCATTGAGTGGAATCCGATAGAGGAAAGAGCTTCCTCCTCTCCGCAGACAGGGACGAGAGAGTCCCCAGCTGAGGTTCCCGTAGGAACACCTCAAGGAGACGAGTGGACCCAGGTCCAGCGAGTCAAGAGACCTGCCCGTCCCTTTTCATCTAAGCCCAACCCCTCCCCGACCAACTAAATCCCTACCTCCATCTATTCCCTACCCATCTCCTCCCCGACCCAACATTCCATCCCCGCTGGGGAAGTGCCCAGAAGCTCACCAGGCCTGGAACAAGTGGCACCGACGTCGCAGTCTCGTCCAACCGACGAAGAGCACGGGGAAATCCCACGTCAACATCCAGTCCTTATCTGCCACAACCACCACCAACCCCAAGCCCACCCAGCTTGGGCTCCCTGCACCATCCCAACTCCCCCACCCCCACCAACCATTTCCGATGAGACAAGCGTGACCTCCGGCCGGCTGCCGGTAGTCGCACCTTCGACGACCCGAACAAGTCTCACAATTGAGGTCCGACATGGGGGCGTCAGGCCGAACAGCCGGAACTGGTTCAAGGGACACGTCTCCAAGCGCTGGGAGACAGGCCCCCAAAGCCTGCCTTGCACCGTCCCAAACTACCAAGGACAACTCTCGTC
Source organism: Ashinkailepas kermadecensis (assembly GCA_034440615.1). Lineage (NCBI taxonomy): Eukaryota > Metazoa > Arthropoda > Thecostraca > Neolepadidae > Ashinkailepas > Ashinkailepas kermadecensis. Next base: position 77,232 of record JAOTOM010003400.1, read on the forward strand.
GTAACGTAGAGACTGGGAGAGTGATGGGTCCACCTCCCACATCTCCCCATGCGAGCGACTAGTCCGTGTCGCCTGCACCAGGCCGGAAACGCGTTTCGCCCTGGCAGGTCTCGCCAACCGGCGGGGTTAGTCCAAGGGCGCGAGCGCGCACGTCATCCGACCCATGGACTCCGCCCAGTTCGACATGAATTGACTTGTTTTACCCTTTTTTAAACTAGCCCTCTATGCAGTCTATTTTACATTGGAACTGCAGAGGATTTAAAAGCAGTGCCCATGACCTGCAGGCGGTGATCAACAAGTATTGTCCGGTGGCGTTCTGCTTGCAGAAAACAAAGCTGTCGCCAGACTCTGCTATCCAGGTGAAATGCTACACCCTCTACGGAAAAGAAGTGGCAAGTAACACTGTCCCCCACGGTGGAGTAATTCTAGGCATTCATCATAGTGTTCCTGCGCAACCATTACAATTGATCACTCCCCTCCAAGCCGTTGCTGCCAGGGTGCACTTCGGTCGACGACTGATTTGGTTGTGCAGCGTCTATCTACCTCCTGGGACTGCGTTTCCATCCACTGAGATGAAATGGTGCCACCCCTATGTCGGTGGAAGCACTCACCAACCTGCTCGTGCAAACCGCCACTGACTACATCCCTCGCATTTCTGGCACTCCCCGTCGTGCGCCCGTTCCGTGGTGGACAGAGGATTGTCGTCGGGAAATTCGGGCTAGAAGACGCGCCTACAGAGCCTTTGACCGAAGAAGTAGCACGGCGAATCTCATCGCCTTTCGGCAGGCACGAGCCAATGCTCGACGCACTATCCGGGAGGCAAAGCGTGTCTCATGGAGGGACTATGTGAGCAAGTTGAATCGCTCCACACCCATCTCACATGTCTGGTCGAGACTTAAGCGTATCGCCGGCCAGTTCAACTCCACCCCTCTGCCAGTATTGCGAGTCGCCGGCAGAGACATCACCCAGCCGGTCGACGTGGCGAATGAAATGGCTCGAACAATATCGAACCAATGTCGGTGCCTTGATGACGACTTATTCACACGCCACAAAGCCAGGTGCGAGAGACAGACACTGAACTTTTCCACTTCTGAGCGTACAAGTTATAACAAGCCATTCACAACGGTTGAACTGCGTTCCGCCATTGCGACCCTTCGGAGCGTATCTGAAGGTCCGGATCCGATACACAATGATATGCTCAAACATCTTCCATCATGCACACTAGATGCCGTACTGGCAACGCTGAACCGGCTGTTGGAGAAAGGGGATTTCCCACCCACTTGGCGTGAGGCCATTATCATACCAGTTTTAAAGCCCGGAAAAGACAGCGTAGACCCGGCGAACTACCGACCAATATCACTGACATCATCACTCTGCAAGCTAATGGAGAAGATGGTAAACGTGCGTTTGACCTGGTATTTAGAACGACATGGCATTTTAAATAACGAACAGTGTGGCTTTAGGAAAAACCGCAGCACCGTTGACCACCTTTTAACTCTTGACACCGTGGTACGTGCAGCGTTCCAGCAAAATCGTCACGTTGGTGCAGTATTTTTCGACATTCATGGAGCATACGATACCACCTGGCGCTACGGCATCATGATGAAAGTCCTCAAGTATGGAATTCGCGGATCTATGGGCCTCTTCCTCTAGAACTTTCTGTTGAGGCGGTTTTTTCGTGTGCGTATCGGAAGTTACTCGTCAGATCGGTATCGATAAACGGAAGGGGTACCACAGGGGAGTGTGCTCAGCGTGGCGCTGTTCGCGATTATGATAGATGATATCTGCGAGTCCCTTCCACGAAATATAGGTAGATCACTGTTCGTGGATGACGTCGCGATTTGGTGCTGCACAACCAGTGCACTGTCGATGGCACGGCAGCTGCAGTTGGCGGTATCAACCTTGGAGAGGTGGACCTCCAAGAACGGATTTTGGTTCTCTGTATCAAAAACCGTTGGGATGCATTTTTGTCGACGTCGCCGAAGCTGCCCAGACCCTGCTCTGCAGCTGTACGGGGAGCCAATTCCCTTTCAGCGCGCTGCTCGGTTTCTAGGAGTCATTTTTGACACTAGTCTTAGCTGCAAGGAACACTTCAAAACACTTCGGGAGAAGTGCTTTATATCACTAAACCTACTGAAAATGGTCGCGCGCACGTCCTACGGAGGAGACAGCAAAACTATGCTCCTGTTGTATCGTTCCACCATTCGTTCAAAACTGGACTACGCGTGTTTTATATACGACAGCGCATGCTCAACAAGCAAACGACCACTAGATGTGATACACCACTCGGCGCTCCGCATTGTGTCCGTCGCTTTTCGCACTTCGCCTTCTGTGAGCCTACTGGCTGAAGCCCATGAGCCACCACTCTCGATCCGCCGCGAAATGCGTGGGATGCGCTACGCGTGCAAACTGCGTCAATTCCCCGGACATCCCGCTTATGCGCAGGTGTTCTCCCATCGGTTGATTGCAGCATTCGGTCGAGCGCGCATTACGCATGGCACACCCTTCCGCGTAAGAATGCGCAGAATCTTCGAAGACAGCGAGATTAGATTGAGGGGAATTATGCGGGTCGGTTTTCCACAAACACCACCTTGGCAGGCGACCCATCCAACTATAGACATGTCACTATCCGCGGTGCAGAAGGAACATGCAACACAACACGATCGTCGGTCGCATGCTCTAGAGCACATAGCCTCCTTTGACAAATACGTCCCGATATATACAGACGGGTCGAAGACTGATACTGGTGTTGGCAGTGCATTTGTTAGTGGTTCCCTGTCGCCATCTTTCTCTCTACCTCCCCATGCATCGGTATACACATCAGAGCTGGTTGCCATCATCAAGCGCTCAGTTTTATTGAGGTATGTCGGGATACCGCGCATGTCATTTTTACCGATTCTCTCAGCAGTCTTGGGGCGCTACTGCAGTTTAACCCATCTGATCCCATTGTACAGGATGTTCTGCGACGTCTCACATCACTGGCTGAAGCTGGGAGGGCTACTACCCTCTGTTGGATTCCGAGCCACGTCGGCATCGTGGGGAATAAGACAGCGGATGCTGCTGCGAAACGTGCAGCCCAAGCCCGATACCGGCGATCTATGCCGCTCCCCGCGAGGGAATATCACCGTTTAATGACTTTTGTTTTGGAAAAATAGCAGAATAGCTGGAACAGTTTGCCGGACAACAAACTACGGACTATCAAACCATGCCTTGGAGAGTAGGCCTCGTCCCATCGTAGGACGAGGCGAGACGAGGTCGTGCTCTGCCGCCTTCGGCTTGGGCACACTCACCCAACACACCACCATCTGCTCTGTGGAGAGGATAGGCCAAACTGCCCTCGATGTCACGCACCACTGTCAGTACGTCACGTTTTGATTTCATGTCCTCTGCTCGCCGATGATTGCATACGCCTTTTTGGAGTCGCGTGGCTGCTGTCGCTCCGCGATCTCCTGGGAGACCACTCGCGCGCTGTAACTTCGGGACAGCTTATTCTTTTTCTTTCGGATATCGACTTTAGAACGATATATACACCTCACTGACATGTAACACTAGAAGATCTGAATGACCTGCCTGTATTCTTCAGGTTCGTGTACTACTGCTCGACCGATAAAGACCATTAAGACCATTTATACCATCTAACATTGTTATGGGCGCTGTATGACCATCGCAGTCGATGCGCCCCTAAGCCCAAATAACCAACCAACCACTGAGATGGAACATTTCTGTACTCAGCTTCCTGAACCGATTTTAATTCTGAGCGATTTTAACGCACACCATACTGGAGTTCTACAAACGTCAACGGTCGTGGACGTCTTCTGGAACAATTTTTACACGAGGAGACCCTGTGTATCTTAAGTACAGGTACCAGCACTCACTTTAGTTTGCCATCCGGACGGACCTCTGCCCTGGACTTGGGTATCTGGAGTCCCCAGCTGATATTTTGATTGGTCGGTGGACAGTGACCCTCTAGGAAGTGATCACTTCCCAGTTTGGCTCGAATATCGTGATGGCCCAGTCCTTGGACTGAGGCCACCACGATGGAACCTTCGCAAAGCTAACTGGACGAACTACAGAGAAAAGCTTGAAGCAGCGTGTTTACCGGATGGCCAGGAACAACCACAATGTGTGGAAGAATTCACCTCACTGCTCCTACAGTCTGCATCAGCATGCATACCTCGCACTTCTGGTGCCCCCGGCGTACTCCGGTCCCTTGGTGGACGGGCGAATGCGGGGACGCCATATGTGCGAGAAAGCGAGCGTACAGAAAGTTCAGTAAAAACAGCACTACACAAAACATGATTAACTTCCGTAGGGCCAGGGCCCTAGCACGACGTACTGTCCGGACGGCGAAGCAGCTATCGTGGCGAGAATATGTGAGCCAAATAAACAAACATACCCCAACTGGGCAAGTGTGGTCTAGGATCAAACGAGTGGCTGGTCAACAGTCATCCGTTCCCCTACCCGTGCTACGCGTGGGCAATAGAGACATCACTAATGCCACCGAGGTAGCCAATGAAATCGCTCGCGCTCTCTCTGATCGTAGCCGAGGTAGCAACAGGGACGCACAATTATTGTGCCAAAGGTCCCGCTGCGAAAGGAATCCGATTGACTTCACCACCACTGATAACCTACGTTATAACCAGCCTTTCACAATGACCGAAATTATATCAGCCGTATCAAAGCTCCGCAGTGTTTCCGAAGATCCAGACAACATCCGCAACGAGATGCTAAAAAATCTTCCTCCGTGTGCGTTCGAAACCCTCCTAAACATCTTCAACAAGCTTTCGCAGCGAGGCGAATTTCCGGTAGCCTGGCGAGAGGCAATTGTGGTCCCACTGTTGAAGCCTGGCAAAAGCGGACTGGAACCGCTCCACTATCGCCCTATATCTCTTACTCCGTGCGTGTGTAAGTTAATGGAGAAGCTCATGAATACTAGGCTAACGTGGTTTTTAGAACAGCACAACTTTTTATCAGAAGCACAGTGTGGTTTTAGGAAGAACAGGAGCTCTATTGACCACATTTTAACCCTGGACACGGCAGTACGTATAGCATTTAAACAGAAAAGACACGTCAGCGCTGTCTTCTTTGACATCGAGGCAGCGTATGATACGACTTTGGCGTCAAGGTATCCTGACGAAAGTGCATAAATGTGGTATTCGTGGGGAAATGGGGACCTTCAACCAGAATGTCCTTGCCGAGCGACACTTCCATGTGGGGGACGAGTGGTCTAGGGGTAAGATGCTCGTCTCACAATCGGAAGGTTGTGGGTTCGAGTCTCACCTGTCGCTACTCTTCGCCCGCGACCAATCGGCGTGAGAGATTGGCGACGCTACATGACTCAACGGTCGATTGTCGTAAAACCAATAACCAACGACACTTCCGTGTACGCGTTGGCAACCAACTATCGAATATATTTTTGCAGGTAAACGGTGTTCCACAGGGAGGGGTTTTAAGTGTAGCACTGTTCGCAATAATGATTAACGATATAGGTGACTCGCTTCCACCAGGAATTGGCCGATCACTCTTCGTAGACGATTTTGCCATATGGTGCAACACAGCTAGGCTGACTGCTATGTCGAGAAGTCTCCAGTTGGCCGTTAACAAACTTGCAGAGTGGAGTGCCGTGAATGGATTTCGTTTCTCAACCGTAAAAACAACCGCAATGCACTTCTGCCGCCGGCGTAACTGTGCAGATATCTCACTTAATTTATACGGGAACCGGATTCCTGTGCAATCTACGGTAAGATTTCTTGGAGTAACTTTTGACTCACGTCTTACCTATAGGGAACATCTTAAAACACTTCGCGATCAGTGTTTTAAATCCCTCAACATCTTAAAATGTGTTTCGCGTACCAGGTATGGAGCAGACAGGAGCTCGCTGATTTTGCTATATCGGTCGCTGATACGCACAAAGCTGGATTACGCGTGCTTTATTTGTGATGGAGCACGAAAATCCACCAAACGAACATTGGACACAGTTCACCATACGGCAATCCGTATCGCAACCAGAGCGTTCCGCACCTCGCCCACCATTAGCATGTTAGTAGAGGCACACGAGCCGCCTCTCTGTGTGCGCAGAGAAAGACTCGGAATGCGCTATGCTTGTAAACTTCGCCAGTTCCCTGACCACCCGGCATATTCGCATGTTTTTTCGCGACGACTGCCAAACCTTTTTTCAACGGAGCGAGATTCGAGTGTTGCTCCTTTTGGTGTGCGGATGCGTAAGCTTTTCCAGGAAAGTCAGCTCAGCCTCCGAGGAATTCGGAGAGATGAGGGCATGCAGACTCCCCCATGGGAGCTTATCGCATCAGAAGTGGATACATCCCTTGCGAAAACGAGGAAAACAGATGTTTCCCCAGAAGAGTTTCGCGCACTGGCTCTGGAACATATTGAATCATTTCTGGGCTGGGGAACAACCTATACCGATGGATCTCGAACCGAGGACGGTGTGGGCAGCGCTTTTGTTTGTGGCTCTGTTATTCGATCGTTTTCCCTCCCAACTTGCGCATCTGTGTACTCATCGGAACTTATCGCTATTTTGAAAACTTTATGCTACATCGAAGTGTCAGAGGGAGATCGACATGTTATTTTCACCGATTCTTTAAGCAGCCTTTTGGCCCTGAACACATTTTATCCGTCTAACCCCCTTTTGCGTGATATTTTAAGCGGTCTGACGAATATGCACAACAGGAAACGCCGGGTGCTCTTGTGTTGGATTCCTAGCCATGTGGGTATTTCCGGTAATGAGTTGGCGGATGCTGCGGCGAAGCGAGCAGCGCGCGAGCCGTGCACTCGTTCGCTGCCACTTCCTGCCACGGACCATTACCGAGAGGTGTCCACCTTCCTCTTAGACGAGTGGCAGGCAATGTGGGGCGCGACACAGGCGAACAAACTGAGAGCCATTAAACAACGTCTGAGACCATGGAGCTCGTCCTGCCTTAAACATAGACAAGAAGAGGTTGCATTGTGCCGCCTCCGCATTGGGCATACTTATGCCACTCACGGTTATTTGTTGTGCGGTGCCGAGAAACCTCGGTGCACAAGATGTCGTGCACTACTGACAGTTCGCCATGTTTTGATCTCGTGCCCATTTTATGCTGAAGAGCGTAGACGTCACTTTGGATCTGCACAGGTGGACTCACTTAATGATAAGTGAGTCTGACAACTCTAGCAATGTTCAACCAGGACAACTGATCGACTTCCTTTCTGATGTATCGTTCTCGGTAATATATACTCCACACTGATATGCATTGCATGTAAAACCTATAACACAGTAGCACCACTTAGGCGGCCCTCAAAGTGGGAGGCTTGACACTTTCTCTAATTGTATTTATATGAATATCTTAGTTATGGGCGCAATATGACCATAGTTGTCGACGCGTCCTAAAGCCCAAATAACTAACTAACTAAATAACTAACAGATAAATACATAGCATATACAAAAATACAGCATAATAAACATGTATAGTTAATAAGTTATGGATGTTACTCTGTGTTCAGACCAACGCACAATGGGCCAGGAGCCCGGGCTATCACGACATAATTGGTTTCAGTGACTTGTCGGTATCAATATGAAACATACATCAAACTGTTCGGAATTGACCATGGAACATGAATCTGACAATGGTTTTTCAGTGAATTCGCCCATGTAAGCATACAAATTCACGACGCAGGAAACTTTGTCCGATGCAGTGGGAAAGGAATCAGTGCGTCATGAAATCGGATGACGTTTAATTGGGGAAAAATGGAAATATTGAAATATGTTTCTTGCATGATGTGTGTTTTGTGTTCGAATGGGACATTGGCTTCATGATGAAAGTGAAAAAAGTAGTTTCTTCTTTTCGGTATAATTGTAGCGCAATTGTTCAAGGACTCACACAAATGGCCACAGAAGTAGCTTCGCCAACTTTGGTAGAGCCGATCTTTGAGTACCGCCAGGTATCGCTATAATTTTTGCATCATCGTGGTCCCCGATAAATTGGCTTTCCGAGGCAGGTCCACTTTCCTGCTCCAACCTGCTACCTTGTGGGTGAGAAGCAATTATATGATCCCAGTCGCCCGCAAAGCAGGAGCGGGACAGCAGTGTCGACAGGGAGTCATGTGTGTGGAGGCGTCACGAGCAGCAGTGACAGCAGCGGCAGCAGCAGCAGTGTGTCGGTGAGGAGTTGTGCGTGTCGAAGCATCGTTTGCAAATGATATAGCTGTGCCAGGGGCCAGCGCGTGTATCCAGTCTGTTTTATTCAGTTTCTGTCTGCAGTCCTCCGTTTGAATGTGTGAGTACATGTACAAATGTGTGCTGATAGCCTAGACAATAACACACAACAACATGGTCAAAGAGTGTCGCCTTCTATGGTCGCTGATAATGCTGACGCCTTATGAAAAAAAATGAAGTTGATCCTCATTTCATTGTCTTGTACGTACCAACGCGTTTGCGCTTACTCGGCGCCCTCGTCCAAGTTGAATGTAAGGCCAGAAATAAAAAATGCGTTGACAAAAGCCCGTTTTCCGCCTCCTTCCGTTTTCCGCCAGTAACCAAAAAGAACTGCTTTCCGTCTCCACATTCCTTCAGACATCAGCTTGGGGCTTATCATTTGCGTCGGATTTGGACTCGGAGCTTTGGGGTGCTTCGACCAGAAATGATCATTCGCGGAACTCCGGGCCACGCGGCATCACTAGACCGGCGGGCGACCTCGATCATATGATTGCTTCTCAGACACATGGTAGCAGGTTCGAACAGGAAGTGGACCTGTCGCGGAAAGACATGTTATTTGGGAACACGATGATGCTCTAATTATCGCGGTACCCTAGCGGTACTAATAAGATCGGCTCGGGCGAATAGTTCCTAATCCTCTTTTGCGGTCATTTGTATTAGTCCTTAAAATTGCGCTAAGTTGTACCAAAGACATTTTGATATTTTGACTTTCCCTCTTATCATACGGTCAATATGTCATTATGACACAAAAACACACAATACAAGAAACCTGTTCCAATATTTTCGTTTTGCCCGTAATAATACAAGCCAATTTCATAAGACTCTGATTCCTTTTCAAATCCGTCGTGCAAAGTTTCTAATTATGGAATGTTATGCTTACATGGACATTGGGTAGATTAATTGAATACCTAGTGCCACGTTCATGTTCCATGGTCAATTTTGAATAATTTGGTGTATGCTTCGCATTGAATAGAACGAAAAAGTAACTGGAACCAATTATGTCGCGCTAGATCAGGCTCCTGGCCGACTGTGCAACGGTGAACGACTTCTTGCTCGTGACAGCCGGCAGCTGCTGGTCGGCCTTCGATCGTTGCGTCGCTCAGGCTCATTGTGAGAGACGGCTCGGTGATCAGCGCGGTGTCCCATTCGAACAGCTGGGTGAAGTCGGCGGCAGCGAAGTTCACAGCCGGGAGCAGCCGTTGCGCTGCATCACGGACCGGTGACTAGGTCCTGCAGCCTGCGTAGTAGCGTCGGCAGCAGCTGCACGCTGCGCATGACGTTCTTGGCGCCACAGTTACAGCCGCTGTGGCTGCGAATGTGGAACCACATCAGGATGTAATGTCCCACCAGGTACTGGACGATCTCGGAGAGCTCGGCTGATGGTGACGCCGTGGCGATGTAGACTCGAAGGAGTCTCGCAGCCAGAGTGAACCACCTGGGGATCACGATTCCATTGAGCATGTCCAGTGCTAGGGAATTCATTGTTCTCAAATTCAATGTGTGTCAGGTGCTCTATGTAAGAAAAAAATCCATGGATGAGGAAAAATGTAAAATATTCTTATGTACTTCGGCGTACATGAAATATTGAATCCCAATTAGAGCTATCGAATTCGCTGGAAGGAACTTCTTTCGTGTAAGTTAAAATATAGGAAAGCATTTTCTGAATGTAATATCTACAGCTCGGAAAAGGCTATTTGCATCCTGCACGACGTCCCATCGTGCACACAATTGACGAGTAGCTTTGTATAAGTAGGTGGAAAAAGATACGGGAAGAGATGTAAGAAAAAGCTGTTTGGTGTTAATTTACTCCCAGCTGCAAGAATTTGAGCAACTATGTATGAATTGAATCATCGAGATTGTCCAGTACCTGGTAGGACATTACATCCCGATGTAGTTCCACATTCGCAGCCACAGCGGCTGTAGCTGCGGCGCCAAGGACGTCATGCGCAGCATGCAGCTGCTGCCGACGCTACTACGCAGGCTGCAGGACCTGGTCACCGGTCACCGTCACCGGTCAGTGATGCAGCGCAACGGCTACTGGTGCCATCCGGAGGCGGTGCTACTGGCGATGGTGGCGGACCAGGACCCGCAGGTGCGCGCCCGGGCCGTGCTGGCTATCCAGCGGTGCCGGCAGTAGCTCCAGGAGGAGGTCCGGCCGTTCGTGCTCCCGGCTGTGAACTTCGCTGTCTCCGACTCCACCGAGCTGTTCGAATGAGACACCGCGCTGATCACCGAGCAGCCTCTCACCACGAGCCTGAGCGACGCAGCGATCGAAGGCATCCGGGGTGTCCCTCTGGAAGTGGGCGCCTACCCAGTGTACACGGTGGCGGTGGAGGGGGCGGCGAGGTTGGTGACGGGGGTAGCCAGCGCTATTGTCGGTGAGACCCAGCGTCACGGGTTTATATGCGGCCGCCTCAGGCACCGCCAGCAGCTGCCGGCTGTAACAAGTAAGGAGTTCACCATGGATCTGAACACTGAGAAACGTCCACAGCTTATTAACTATATATGTGGTTGTTTGAAGCGGTTCTTATGTTGCATTGCCATGCAAACACTTGTATTGCGAGCTTGACAGGATGTAAACATATACCTGAGTTTGTGGCCGGGTTCTTTGGAATGGATTGCACAAATGTTGTTAAATAAAATACGTTTCTGTTGTAAACACTTGTTTAACCGGTTGCCTTTAAATACATTTTGTTGGATCATTTCTACAGCAAAATGTTGCAATGTATGTGTTGTACGGGAACGGCATGTCCGAAATTAAGTGCTCCTTCCTTATCGTTGCAATAGGTATGACATTGCAGGCAGGCGCCGTCTGGCTCCGTAGTCGCCTTGCCATATCATCGCACGTAAGAGCTTACCAGTTGGTTGGTGTTGGTGTTGGTTTGTGGGATTGCTGCATGGTGGCGCTAGTGTCGTCTTGAAGAGATGTCAATGATCTTTGTGGGGGGGGGGGGACAGGGTGGGATTTGATTTAAGGGAAATGCATAGTGCAGTGTTGTTCCTGCGTATATAGGTCGTAAGAAAATAACTTGAGCACCGTGATCCGTGGTGGCAATCCACTCCGTGACACAGCCCATTGTACACTGCTGATTTTCAATGGTCGGTGTGTCTCCAGTATTCTGTTGTTGGTCATGTTCCGATAACAATGTTCAACAGTGCTTCTCATGTGCTCCAGGGTGCGGGCAGGCGGACTGCCAGTCCAACCAGCGGCGGCCGCTCAGCAGAGCCAGAAGCCAGCAGCACCGTCACCGGTTTCGGAACCTTTTGTGGAATCAACACCAGCACAGGCGCCTCCCGCGGCAACAACGCCTGTTCAGGAGCCTCACGCCTTCATCCAGGAGATGCCCGCATCCAGCCAGCAGACGCCTACAGCTGTCCAGGAGCCACCTGCATCCACTCAGGAGATAGCAGTGTCCGTCCAGGAGACTACACTACTTGGGTCGGAGGCAGTGTCGCCGAACCAGTCGTCCGAACGTGGCTCGGGTACAGCCATGAGCCAGGCGGCTGAGGATACCGAGGACCGACCCGACGCCAAACGGCGGCGTATTGAGGCACCCGCCCTCTCGGAGATCGCCACGCTGCAGAACACCGTGAAAGACCCGGATGCGCTGTTCGCGCTGAGCGTGGCTGAGGCGCTGAAGACTCTGCCCATGGAGGGCAAGGTGACGCTGCGCATCAGAATTATGGAGGCGGTGGCGGCCAGCCGCGAAGCGGTCGTCGTCAGCGAGAAAACGACGCGCCGCGCGGCGGCCGCCGTGGCCGCGCTGGCCGCGGCTGAGCGAGCCGTGCAGCCCGCCGCCGAGCCGGTCGAGCCGACGACCGTGCTACCTCTTCACGTGGACCTCAGCCGGCCGCCGCCACCGCTGGCGGCGGCACCAGCCGCCGCCGCCACCCCGACAGCCGCCGCATCTGCCGACAATTGGGAGGAGTTCTTCATCGGTGCAAACGCGCCGGAGTCAGGGCCGGATCCGGCCCAGGAGCTAGCCCAGGAGCCGACCGCGCCGCCCGTCAAGACACAGTGTGTGTCGCGCAGCGCGCCGTTCGACGAGCAGATTGAGGACGCCAAGGCTCGCGCGGCGGCCATGGCGCGGCAGGCGGCCTGCGAGCGGAGCTGTGTCCGGCTGCCGCCGCCGCAGTCGGCCGGCTATGGTCGTCCGCCGCCGCAGTGGTGGCAGCAGGCGGGTCAGCCAGTGGCCGGGCTGCCGACCGGCGGCGACACGATGATCGGCGGCGAGACACAGTGGCCTCCCGGCCAGTACCAGCCGCACCAGTCAGTAGCAAGTGGACAGCAACACCACCAGAATGGCCACTTCCTGGCCGGGAACGGTCACCAGGCCGGCCAGCCCATGCCGCCGCTGGTGCAACAACTCGGTCCGGCGAGCCAGACGGTGCCGCAACCCGGACTTAATAACCCGACGATGCCGCAGCCCACTCTCAGCAACCAGATTATGCCGCAAACTGGTCTCAACGCCCAGATCATGTCGCCAGCCGGTTTCAACAGCCATGTGATGCCGCAACCCGTCGTCCACAGCACGATAATTCCCCAGCCAGGTATCAACAACCAGGTGCCGCAGTCGCCTCAGCCGGCTACGCTGAGCACCGAACAGATCCAGCAGCAGATCCAGCTGCTGCAGCAGCTGTCTGCTCTGCAGGAGCGGCAGCAGCAGGGTCAGCAGCAATCGCTGCAGCAGCTGCAGCTACAAGCAGTCGCTTTGGTCAGTGGCGACGCCAAGCCGGCCGGCTGGAGCCAGGAGCAGCAGCAACAGCAATCCTGGCCGGGTGGTCCTCTGCCCACTCCGACATCGGCCATGCCGCGGCCGCGTGAGCCAATACAGCGAGGCGGGCCAGACCGGCGCTACCGATCTCCGCCACGCCGTCCGGGGCGCTAGCATGCGTCCGATGCCGCAGCTCGCCGGAACCGTGCGCACATGTGTACTGACGGGGTGCACGCCACCACCGAACCAGCCGTTTCATAAACGCTGCGTTGCGATCACCAGTACTTAGGAAGGATTGCTGGTGTGCATCACACCTAACAGCTGTCTTGTGAGAAGAGTTGTGACCTGACACGTTCATCGCTGCTGGCACAGGCGATGACCGCAGATGTACTCGCTGAGTCCGGATGCCAGTGTCACGTCTCTGGCATCAGATATCTTCCTCGGGTAGCCTGCAAGCACACATGGCTTTAAAGCCTGCTGGTATTTCGACATCGTCACGACTCTTGGGCATGTATACCCCATGGGCCATGTCACGAGCAGACTGCATTGCATTCGTGAGGTCTGCGACATGGAGCATTCATTATTATGTTGGTGTATACGTATACTGGAATACGTGGTGCTGAATCATTGGACGGTTTTTTCCATGCAAACATTGGCACCTACGCGTGAACATTTCCGCCGACATTCGTAGATTTTAGTTCGTAGTGACCAGATTTGCGTCGATTGACGTGACGTGCGTGCGCATGCAAATACGCATGCGCGGGCAGCCGATGATGTGGAATCATCGTCGATGATTGCTGAGGAACATTTAGGCTCCACCCCATATATACCCAAGAGTTTAAGACTTAGTGATAAGAGATAGGTTCTATCCGCAAGGGCGATAATCAGTGCGTATTTTACAATACCATCTGGTGATATTCGCATGGTCATGAAGCCATAAAGTGTTAACTAAAAAGAGCGGCAGGCCTCAATAGGGTTAAGTCTATAAAGGGAGGATACAATAAGCTTTAACAAAAATATACTTAGCACCCCGATCACTACGACATCCTAAGCTCAAAAGAAACTATCCACTAACATTATACACCATACCAATACCTATATAGCCCTATTCACTCGTTCCCGCGTAACACGCGTCGATCGGATGCCCATCAATAATTGTCAACTCCATGCCTGCTTAAAGGTGCCTGCAGACTACGCATAGTAGCATAAATCTCACTCCATTCACTACTAATTAAAAATCAAGAACAATGTTTTCCAACCTAAAATTCGTCTAACCCATTTTCAAATACATTCAATGAGACATTAGCAAGCAGCCTATTCCATTGGTCAACCGCCCTTTGACTGAAAACCTGTTGGCGCTTAACTGCGCTACACATTGGCTTGTCCAACTTGAATTGGTGAACCCCATGCGATGCTGCGATGCTCTTAATAGGAGAGCACTATTAAAATAGACATCATCTAACTTTTTTATAATTATTTTATAACGATTTTATACGTTTCATATCGTCCCTTAATCTCCTATATTTGAGTCAATAAATATCCAATGTCGTAAGCCATGGTCCATATTCTGAGTTACCTAGCCACTGATGAGTCTAGTGGCTTGGCACTTGACTCATAGGTGTTGTTTTGTGAACATTATTATGGATGGCAAAGTGCTACAGGATTAAGGCAGGTATGAAATGCGGCTGTTTAACACTATCACCGAGGGGGAGCAAAATCCACCACCTCTCCTGTTTTGATGACGTTATATCATGGACTGGCGGCGATGTTGTAATGCAATCTTGTGACTGTTCAAAATCGATAATCACATCCTGTGCAACACAACACGAAATCCGTTCATCAATATAGTAACTGTGGGGTATCAAATCGGCCGACCAGGCAGCGGCCGCTGAGCGTTCAAGGTCACAAAGGCTTTGTCGGTGCAGTGGAGCGACGGTGTGATGTAGCAGCCCATCACGACCTCATTTGACCTTGAATGCCTAGGATTATGAAATTTGTTCTCAAGCGAGTTCACTGCACCGTAATCTACCCTCCAAATTGTGTGCTTATAGTTTAAGTAATCTGCAAAATATTAGGGACAGGGGCCGAATTCTCCATCCCCTCCGGCGCGTGTTAATCGACTCTGTCCTCAATTATGCTTGTATGCTAGAGTTAGGCCACTTGATATGCTGCTAGGATATATTTGCAATCCATGTAATGCTCGAGATCAAGATAAAAACAACTACACGTCGAGAAGACCAGGTTATCACTTCAGAGGTATAAACTTGTCTGGCTTAATTGAAAACCCAAGAAGAGAAAAGCAAATGCAATTTTCGAAACGTTCCGTATTATATGCGTGCAAGAGTTTACCAGCAACGTTTCCTCCATTGCTTATATATCAACGAGCAAAGCTACCTGATAATCTACGAGCCCGCTGACACACACGCGTGGTGGCGAACTATTAATATATTATTCATATTCATATTTGTGGGCAAAACACAGAAACAAACCCAGGTCTGGAATCAGGGCTTCGGTCACACAAACATGCATTACACAGACTAAGGCAGTGGAGCGTACTGCGCTCGGACATTCAATATAAAATGTGATTCTTACATGTAGCTTTTTAATCGATTTGAGATGATATTTGGGCTTGATTTGATTTCTTGATGGTGAAAAGAATGACAGTATGTAATCCCCATCAAGTGCTGCACTTACCAGTTAATTATACTTCTTAAATTTTGTAACGTGTTTTATGTCAGTCCATATAATATCAATATTACGTGAAAAGATACCGAGTTCAATATGTTCTCAAAATCCAAGCAAGAAGGACCAAGTTGGTTTTAGCATTTGCATCACTGCGTTCGCTCGCAGCGCTCGCTCGCTGTGTGAACAGCGAGTGTAGACATGTTAGGTGAACGCTGTCTGGTAGGCGTCTGTTGACGAATACTTGCTAAGTATGGCTGTATCTGGCAATCTAAATAAAATCAAGCCCTTTCCGATCTTCACCTTCTAGTAACTTGTCATGAGAATGTTAAGGTGTGATGGCTGTTGGAAAAATATCCTGATGTAAATAATACAACGCATCTGGCTTTAATAATCTGAGGGCACAAAGCACAACTCAGAAGCATTTAGGAAGGTCACCGTCATGTGCCATCTGCCGCGGTCCCCCGCCAACAGCCAGACTACAACACGAATATGTACAAATGCATGTGTGTGGCCATAGCACACCCCTGTAGCCGATCACATTGCACCCGTGTAACCTCAACCCCGTTACTGGTACCAGTGTCGTACTTGTAAGGGTGTGTACAGGGTGGAGTGAAGCAGCCGTCGTGAGTGACATGAAGGTGATCTCGATGATTCGATCCATGCCTCGTAGCATCTCTAAGCTCAGGTAGCAGAACAAATGTTGTCGATATTGAATTGGGTCACTCGTCACCAACGTCAAGCGAAAACCTTCCAGATGCACACTTGCCCGCCTGTATTATCACAGGCGCATACTTGCTACGTGGACTATCAATTTAAGGTTGGTAGTCCACGTGGTATGTCTTTGATGATGCAATCAATGTTTAGTTTTGCATACATTGGGTGCCATAGACAAATTTTGCTCCGAAGGAGACTGTTTGGGGAAGGGTGGCTGCATGGGTGTAATCTCTGGAGGCGGCTGGGGGAAAGGTCACCCAAGTTTCTGAAAGTAGCGATTTGTCCCTCTCACTTTCCATCGTTTCTCCCAAGTCTCAGGTACTAAAATACCTGTGTATGAGTACCTGTGTGTGTACCTCCGAAAAATTATACTTCTATAAAGTGAAAATGTAGTTGCAAGAGAGTCACCAAATAACCTAGAATGTAGGGAAGTTCCTCCCATGGCAACTTTTTTAGGCGACGTAATAGTTTAATCGACCTCGCGTTGACGATATTAACCCCGGTTATATCTTAATTTGCTCCGTCTCACGAATCCAAGAGCCAATTCCAAACATCTCTATTCGCAGGCACCTCAAAATCCAGCACTTTTATTGTGCAATTAATTATAAATTAAATGGTGATAATAATAGTGTGAAATTAAATTAAATGGTGATAATCCAGTGTCTATAGTGCAGGAACGATAGACAAATGAATACAATAGCCTCTTTCAGCTTCAGGTAGTTTCAATCGAACTTGACAGACGACAATGGTCTAGGCATCACACATCAGCGCTCACACATCTTCATGCACCTTAACACACATCTTGTTAAGCAGCAGTGCATCTTAGCACACATCATACATTCACCATACATCTTGACGTCTCAAAATACATCTTGTTAGCTCATCACATCTGCACATCAGCTCCGTATTCTCAGCATCTCCCATCACGAGTTCAGATATTCAAAGAGGCATCAGAGTTCCAGACAATTCAGCTTACATACTGATCGGTCTTCAATTATTCTGCAACTTTGATCTGAAGCGACTACATCTTACTTGCTCGCAGACAAACAGCGACTCCCCGGCAGAGTCCCAGACACACTCAGTATTGAAGCGGCAGACAGGGCCGGCTCCCGACTGACCTGCGGTGGCTGGCCATGAGGCCAGCCGCCTTCGCCGACAGCCCAGCGGCTAGTGACAGCCTTCGACGGCAATTCGGCGGCAAGTGAGGGGCGGAGCTCTTGGCTCCCCGCAAGCTTAACACGACAGCCAACGCCCATTGCACCACGATCACGTGACATAGCCCGCGACGCGTCATGATCACGCGACTGACGGCGTCGTTCCAGGGCAACGGTCTGGGCCAAGAACAATGGCTCGCACTCGGTGAATTCTCCTGCACCGCTGGTCGCGCCGTCCCTCTGAGATATCAGAGACGTCCCCCAGCTTCATCAAACCAGTCATCTCCGGTAGCAACCAGAGCTCCGGCCGACTGTGGGAATCAGTGCTGACTCGTATCCGACGGCAGTGTTGCGAGCTATCCTCAGCTTATCACCGGACATGTCGCCTGACAAACATAGGCGCCGCACGGTAACACCTGGTCTGGCGACACAGCGCCTGATACAATGCCAACATACGACTGTCTGACTGACTGTATATACGACTATATCATACGACCGACTATAGCAGCTCACGCTAACCGGCACCTCATATTCACAGACACCAGCTATGGGGTACCATTCATCCAGCAGTCAAAAATTATTATATGTCGCTATTACATTCATAAACCACTCATGCACAGACTTAGACATACACTTGTCCTCACGTGCCTGACACCACATCTGACATCACAGGCACATTCGACATCACCGACACATTTGACATTGGCCACGGGGTATGTGGTATGACATCTGTCTTACCACACACATGTACACACACCCGACCACCCGACTGTGGTTCTCAGAATAGACTCACTATATCTCATATCGAGGTGTCCTGCAGCAGCTAGTCCGTAAGGCGTCATAAGCGGACATAATACCGGTGGCGCCGCCTGGTGTTCGGTTTGTGAAGGAACACCACCAGAGTGGGCTTGCTTTTATTAATGCTATATTCTGGTTTCTAGACGAGATGCAAGTGATTTCCAATGGTCCAATTTGAACAACATTGAAACAAGCTCTTTTATGATGTGTAGTTCGTTTTATTATCAAATCATTTCACCCTGTCACTTTGCCCTTAAAGTGAAATGGGAGCAATTAGCCACTCAACATCTTGTGATAAACACGTGTCATACATCTTCTATGTGACGTCCTGACAATTTCCAATGTTCCTAACTAAACGAAAATCGAACGTGCTACATTTTTATATCATCTTGAATAACTTCCATGAAGGTTTAACCCGGGCACTTTTGCACTCAATTCCAGAATTTGTGTCCCAAATTATCACATTGTATCACTTTATATTGTATATCAGATGTTCTACATTACCGAATTAATTTCCAATGGTCTTAAATAAACCGGCATAAAATCCGCTGCCTTTGGTGCCACACTCGACTACTTGTATAGATGTCTAACCCTGGTATTTTTGCACTCAATTCCAGGATTTCCATATTGAATTATTGCATTATATTACTTTTAATTGTATATCAGATGTTCTACATTAGCGAATTAATTTCCAATGGTCTCAAATAAACCGGCATAAAATCAGCTGCCTTCTGATGCCATACTCGACTACTTTTATACATGTCTAACCCTGTCACTTTTTACCTTTTGACATGACGCTTTGCGACATTATTGACGTTCTGGCATGGCTCGGTGCATGTCAAGCGCCGACGGCTGCTGCCTAGAGGATCCGTAGGGCCGCCGAGCGGTGGCACGATAGAAAGTAAAGTTCCGCCCTTCAACAATACTAAGCAGCATCGGCTCTGCCACGCCAAAATGGTGTAGGAGAAATTCACGGTTGTAGATGCATTCTTTCCCTTCAACGCCCGTAAGCGTAATGTTCTTAAACGATGTCGCCAAAATCTGTCGGCCTCAACTCTAATGGTGGCGGAACTCATGCCAGGCACATCGTCTATCGTTTCAAATATGAAAATCTGCCTGTAACTTTGGCGTTGGGGCCCATTAACATTCAGGGAATAGGAATCTCGCGCCCCGCCATGTTAGAATGGCGGGCGGTTGGTGACGGGCCGGAGGCGGCCGGCGGCCGGCCGTCTATGGTGGAAAATAGTTTAAAAAAAAAGGAAGTACGGAAAGTAACAATATGCGCAATAGGTCACTGCAAGTGGCTATAAAATTGACGTCTTAAGGTAAGCTAACTTTCATAAATGCACTTCGCATCATATTTTATGGAGACAGAGTCTCACAAATTGTAACTATATTCTTCGCGCACACACCAGTGAGCATCCGGGACCGCTTGTCGGGGGCGCATGTTTCAGAGTTCTTGAATGGCACCTGTTTTCTTTCTTTACTGGAGATCCCCTCGATGTCCGCAGTAACATTGCGTCTGACGCCTAACGCAACGTCGTCGGGCGCGAGGTGCCGCGTGAGTCGGCCGGAAGGGTGGAGAGGTAACAATTCCCGATGGCCTCGCCGGCGGTCGGTGCCGTGCTGACGGTGCATCTCGACCATCTACCGGTAGCTTTCCGTTAGGATCTGCCGGAACCCGTCGCGACAGGCGTACATGGAGGGAGGAGGATACCTTTATGAAATTAAAGTGTCCCCAAAACCAGCTCCGTTAAATGAAGCGGATCATGTCAATCAACAGGCTTTGCAGGCATCACACAATCTCCAAGTGGTAAATTAGCAAACAGAAATTTCCGCTTCCAGATCATTCTTGGATAGCAGAAATATTAACCATCAACATCAACATGAACATTAACCAGCTTGTATTTTCGCTTGGGTGTGTGATTGTGCTGTGTGAGGAACCAAATTTGCATTATCGCAAGGCTTAATGCAAATCGCAAGTCTTAGGTTGCATTCCCCTACGCATGCATTGATATATATCGAACACACGTGACTCTGGGTGTCCTTGAGTATCTTCAAGACCGTGGAGCCTTAACCCGCCCCATTTCGATGGAGGTTGATATGAGTAAGGTTTTCCGCGGGTAGTGAAAGAACGGCGCGCGGTAGCGCGCCGAAATATGGCATGCCTTTTTCCACATCAATTTGACACGTGCAAAAATTGTGAGGTCAGGTCATCTAGGGTCAACGAGTTAGTCGGGTCAAGTGCGGTCACCTTCAGAAACGTTCAACCAGTCACGCTTTAACGATAAAGATATTTTAATGAAACTTTCAGCGTTTGCTTATCTTTAGGGAGAAAACAAAACGCACCAGAGGAATTTGTGATTTTTTCTCGTTTTTATGACATTAGTTTTGCATATTTGACCATTATAGCTGAGATCGAAGATTCTGGCTAAGTTGACTTCAAACAACATTATGCGGTCCGTTCTACCCATTAGAGAAAAAAAAATTGAAAACAAACTTGAAATTTCCACACACAAAAATGGGTTTTGGGGTCGGCAAAAATTGTAGGGCCATGGTCGATTTCGCCTTCCTTTTCTGATTCCAAAATTGTTTTGTTTTCCAAATCTCACCCAAAATGAACTCCCCGAGACAAAAACATGACGTCAGTTGTGAAAACATAGACCCCCTAGGGACGTCACTTTTTGGGGATAACATTTTGGGGGTGGTTTCTGGCCCTACTCGTCGAGCGCTTTACGATGACACCTCTTTCGTTTTCGTGCGAAACTTAGTTTGGAGATTAGATTGGGTTCTATCAACCCCCTCCGAGACGGGGTGTGAGGATCTAACCGGAAAGACCAGGGTTACGCACTTGCGTCAAGGTAAACGTCGTATTCATATTTAACGACGAGTTCGCCAGAGACGTATTTGTATTGGCATTGGCGTTCGGCGACGGGTTTCTGATCGTTTGAATCAGGGCCTCGTATATCATGTTAACTAGATGGGATGCGTCCCACCTGGTACCGAGAAATCCCACACACGTGAGTAAAAATCCACCTAGTCGAAGGAAGCTTCAATGGAGAAAGCAACCAAAAAAGTCCCGAGTTTTGTTCAACACTCGCGCCACTCGGTCAATTATCAATCCCACGTCCCACCGGCGAAACAGTGGGCGGCGCCATTAACGTGATCATAAAGTGCGTCGTGAAGCACCCAATAAAAAAACTCAAATGGGTAATTTCAGGACAAATTGATCAGGCAAATAAGGGCCGGAACCGCACAGGGGGCCCTTTGCATGATAGAGGAGGTCTAAGCTTTTGAAGATAATATTATGACCGGACGGAGTGTCCTAAGCCGTGAAATGGGGTCTCTGAACCGACGGATGGGGCCCTGGACCGGACGTGCAGACGTCGGACCGGTCGGCTTTGGCTCACGCTGATGGAGAGGCTGACAGCGGACCTCAGGCCGATAAAGAGAACCCCGAGCTTCGGAGCTGATCCGGGCCGAAGCGGAGGATTCCCGGTGCTACGTAAAGGGCTCCTAAGCCCATGGAGGGGCCCGGGCTGCTACGCAGTAGTGACGTTTCCAAGGGGTAAAGGGGTATCCGATCCCTGTCGAGTCCAATGTAGCCCTCCAGGCGACCGCCCTGAGGGACAGAAATATAACCGAGGATGTTTTAAGTACATCTAATAGCTTGTGTGGAAGGTGTCCTTGAGACGTGAAGACGTCCACCTTGAGGGCAAAAAAAGGGCCGTGGAGACAAGAGAGGACCCGCCCGGGAGCTGGAGTGTGATACACCAGCTGGAAAGCGCAGTTTGAGCTGGGATTGACCCCTAACGGCTGAAGAATAAAAGTCAGGGTCTGAGAAGGCTGGGATACTCCTTGAGATTGAAAGGTCACCTGAGGATGAACAGAACCCATGTGAGCTGAAGAGGACTAGTGAAGGCCCATCTCGGATCTGAAATTCCCCGAGATGAGAGCTAGACACTATTGAGAACTGTGAGGAGGCCCTACAAGCAGGAGAGGACCTTGAGTGATGCAGAGGATCTCGCGAGAGTCACAGAGGTCTGGACTGGGATTCTTCTGATGTTGAGAGGGCCCCTATCGGATGAACAAGGTCACCAGAGAAGAAAAATCCCTGTCGGCTGACAATTAAGGTAAGGGATGCCGAGGACCAGCCTCAGAGCTACAATGTTCTTGAAACCACAAGAACTGTCGATAACTAGGAAGGATCCCTAGCAGCATGAGGGTCATTGACAGTCAAAAAGGGTCATTTTTTTATAGCACCTAAATCGGATTCAGATATTCACGAATTCGAATATTTGTCCAAAGCAAGCTGATCACAGGAAAGCATGTTCAAAATCGATTCTCACGTTCAAAATCGATTGTTCCAAGTGCCGCCAGAAGCCACTTTTATGAAAAATATTGAGTACAAATTTACAGCCGCTTTAAAAAAAAAATAATGAGACGTCCGAAATGCATGGCACTTACCGGACAGAATACGCCCCAGTCTGCACGAAATCATCAATCACTTCAGACTTTGTTTATTCAACGTATCCCACCGTCAAATGGAATTTCGAGTGTTCCAAGTGCCGCCAGAAGACATTTGTGAAAAATAACGCCTGAAAATTTCAGACCCAAATGTCAAACATACTTCCATAAGGCACGGGAACAAAGCCCAAAGATGCTTTCCCGTGATCAGCTTCCCTTGGATAAATATTCTAATTTGTCAATTTTTCAACACAGTTTGAACCTAAAAGCATGGTACTTGCCGGACAGAATAGGCCCCAGTCCGCAAGAAATCTTAAATCATTTCGGTTTTCGTTTAATAACCGCAACCGTCCCGCACGTTCAAACTCGGTTCTTCCAAGTGACTACAGAAGCCACATTGGTGACATGTAACGAGTGAAAAATTATGGACAAAAATATCGAGAATGGTTCCATCTCGCACGCGAATAACGCCCAAACATATTTTCCCGTCATCAGCCTCCATTGGACAAATATTCGAATTCGTCCATTCTTCATCCCGCTGTAGCCGCTTTAAAGAAAAATAATAATGAGCAGTGCAAAAGACATGATAGTAGCCGGACATAATACGCAACAGTGCGCAATATCTCTTCAATCTTTTCAGATTTCGTTTATTCACCATATCTGTCCCGCACAATCAAAAACGATTGCTCCAAGTGCCGTCAGAAGACACATTTGTGAGAAAAAGCGAGTGCCAACTTTCAGAAACAAGTGTCGAGCATGCCGCGCATGCCGAGCATCCCGCGCGCAAACAACGCCCAAACATGCTTTCCTGTGATCAGCATCCCCAGGACACATTCTGATTCGTGAATGTATCACACCGATTTACCCGTTTAAAACAAATGAGCCGTCAACATTGCATGGTGCTTGCCGGACTGAATAGGCCCCAGTCTGCAAAAAAGTCTTCAATAATTTAGGTTTTCGTTTCATCACCGCAACCAACCGCAACCGCACGTTCAAAATCGGTTGTTCCAAGGGACTTCAGAAGACACATTGGTGAAAAGTAACGAGTGAAATATTTGGGACACAAAATGTCAAGCATGGCTCCATGCCGCATGCGAACAACGCCCAAACATGCTTTCCCGTGATCGGCTTCCCTTCGACAAATATTCTAACTCGTGAATTTCTCAACCCGATTTAGCCGCTTTAAAAAAAATATCTATATTGATCCGTCCAAAATGCGTAGTACTTCCCCGATAGATAGGCCCCTGTCAGTAAGAAGTTTTCACTATTTTCGGATTTCGTGTATTCAATGTAACCGCCCCTGGCAGTTCCAAGTACTGCCAGAAGCCATATTTATGAAAATTAGCGAGGAAAGATTTCAGACACGAATGTCCACCATGGACATATATATATACTCGAATTCGTCAATTTGTCAAACCGATTTAGCCGCCTTAGAAAAACAATGATCCGTCCAAAAACCATGGTACTTACCGCACAGAATAAGCCCCAGTCTGCAAGAATTCTTCAATAATTTCGGAATTCCCTTATTCACGGTATTCATTCCGCACATTCAACATTGTTTGCTCCAAGGTCCGCCAGAAGACACATTTGTGAAAAACGAGTGAAAAAATTCACACCCAAATGTGAAGCATGGTTCTACCCCGCATGCGAACAGCGCGAAAGCATGCTTTCCTGTGATCAGCTTCTCCAGAACACATATTCTGATTCATCAATTTCTCAAACCGATTTAACCGCTTAAAAATGAGCCGTCCAACTTGCATGGTACTTGCCAGACAGATTAGGCCCGTGGTAGAAATAAATTTTCAACCCTTTCGGATTACGTTTATTCACCGCCACCGTACCCCACATTCAAAATCGATTGATACATGTGCCGCCATAATCCACTTTTCTGAAAAATAACGAGGGAAAAATTTCCCACCCAAATGTCAAACATGCTTCCATCAGGTACGCGAAGAAACCGCAAAGATGCTTTCCCGTGATCAGCTACCCTTGGATAAATATTCTAATTCGTCACTTTTTCAAACCGATTTAGTCGCTTTTAAACAAATATTGCGCCATCCAAAATGCATGGTGCTTGGCAGAGAAAATAGGCCCCGGTCAGTAAGAAATCTTCAATCTTTTCGAATTCGTTTAATCACCGCATCCGTCCCACACATTCAAAATCGATTGCTCCAAGTGCCGTCAGAAGCCACATTCGTGAAAAGTAACGAGTGAAAAATTTGAGACCCAAATGTCAAACATGCTTCTATCAGGCACGCGCACAAACCTCAAAGATGCTTTCCCGTGATCAGCTACCCTTGGAGAAATATTGTAATTCGTCAATTTTTCAATCAGATTTAGCCGCTCTTAAAAAATAATGCGCCGCCCAAAATACATGGTGCTGGGCTGAGAAAATAGGCCCCGGTTAGAAATGTCCCGCACATTCAAAGTCGAGTCTTCCAAGTGCCGCCAGAAGCCCCGCGTGTCCGGTAAGTACCACGCATCATGGACAGCTCATTATTTTTTGAAAGCGGCTAAATCGGGTTGGGAAATCCACGACTTACAAGATTTGTTCAACGAAAGGTGATGACAAGATAACATCTTCGGGCTTTCTTCGGGTGCCTGATCAAAGCATGTTTGACCTTTGCGTCTGACATTTTTCACTCGTTATTTTTGACAAATGTGGCTTCTGACGGAACTTGGAACAATCGATTTTGTATGTGCGGGACGGATACGGTGAATAAACGAAATCCGAAGAGATTGAAGACTTCTTACTGACCGGGGCCTACTATCTCTGCTAAGCACCATGCATTTTGAATCGCTTATTATTTTTGGAAAGCGGCTAAATCGGTTTGGAAAATTTGACGACTTAGAATATCTCTCCAATGTTAGCTGATCACGGGAAAGCATCTTTGTACTTTGATCACGTGCCTGATGGAAAAACGTTTGACGTTTGGGTCCGAAATTTTCACTCCTCAATTTTCACAAAGGTGACTTCTGGCGGCACTTCGAGCCTTCTATCTTGAGTGTGCGGGATGGATACGGTGAATAAACGACTTCTGAAAACATTAAAGATTTCATGCAGACTGCGGCGTATTCTGTCCGGCAAGTCTCATGCAACTTGGACGGCTCATTATTTTTTATAGCGGCTAAATAGCGTTGACAAATTGACAACTTACAATATTTGTCCCACGGAAGCTAATCACTGGAAACCATATTCGGGCTTTGTTCGTGTGCCTGATGGAAGCATGTTTTGACATTTTGGTCTGACATTTTTCACTCGCTATTTTTCTTTCTTTCTTATAAATGCGGTTTCTGACGGCACTTGGAACAATCGACTGAAGAATTTGAATGTGCGGGAGGGATTCGGTGAACAAACGAATTCCGAAAACATTGATAATTACATGCAGACTGTGGCGTATTTTATCCGGCAAATTCCATGCATTTTGCACTTCCCAATATTTTGTTAAAGCGGCTAAATCGGGTTGAGAAATTGACGAATCAATATATTTGTCCTGCGGAAGCTGATCACCAGAAAAGCATCTTTGGGCGTTCTTCGCGTGCCTGGTGGAAGCATGTTTGACATTTGGGTGGGACATTTTTCACACGTAATACTTCACAAATGTGGCTTCTGGCGGCACTTGGAAAATCGATTTTGAATGTGCGTGACGGATGAGGTAAATAATCGAAATCCGAAAACATTGAAGGTTTCTTACTGACCGGGGCCTATTCTCTCTGCCACGCATCATGCGTTTTGGACGGCTCATTGTTTTTTGTAAAGCGGCTACATCGCGTTGAGAAATTGACGACTTAACATATTTGTACAGCGGAAGGTAATGACGGGAAAGCATCTTCGGGCTTTGTTCCTGTGTCTGATGGAACCATGTTAGACATATGGGTCTTATTTTTTTTCCCTCGTTATTTTTCAAAAACGTGGCTCCTGGCGGCACATGGCACAATCGATTTTGAATGTGCGGGACGGATGCGGTAAATAATCGAAATCAGAAAAGATTGAAGGTTTCTTACTGACCAGGGCCTATTCTCTCTGCCACGCAACATGCGTTTTGGACGGCTCATCATTTCTTAAAAGCGGTTAAATCTGGTTGAGAACTTCACAAATCAGGGTACATCTCCTGGCGACGTTGATGACCAGGTAAGCATGAGTATTCGACGTCGTCAATTTTAAACCCGACTTAGCCGCTTTTCAAACATATTGCGCCGTCCAAAATGCATGGTGCTTGGCTGAGAAAATAGGCTCCGGTGAGAGATGTCCTGCACCTTCAAAACCGAGTCTTCCAAGTGCCGCCAGAAGCCACATTTGTGAAAAATATCGGGCGAGAAATTTCAGACACAAATGTCAAACATGCTTGCATCAGGCACGCCAATAAAGCGCGCAGTTGCTTTCCCGCGATCAGCTGCCTTTAGAGAAATATTCTATGTCGTCAATTTTTCAACCAGATTTAGCCGCTTTCAAAAAATAATGCGCCGTCCAAAATGCATGATGCTTGCCAGACACAGTCAGTAAAAATCTTCAATATTTGCGGATTTCGTTTATTCACCGCATCCGTCCCGCACATTCAAAATATATTGCTCCAAGTGCCGCCAGAAGCCACATTTGTGAAAACTTACGAGTGAAAAAGTTCCTAGCCAAATGCTAAGCGTGCTTCCATCAGGCACGCAAACAAACCGCAAAGATGCTTTCCCGTGATCAGCTACCTTTGGAGAAATATTATACTCCGACAATTTTTCAACCCGACATACATTTCAACATACATATTCGTCAATTTATCGAACCGATTTAGCAGCTTTAAAACAATAATAAGCTGTCCAAAATGCATGGTACTTGCCGGACAGAATAGTAGTAAGAGTAGTAGTAGTACTTGCCGGTGAGTAAGAAGTCGTCAATCTTTTCGGATTTCGTTTATTCGTCGCATCCGTTCCGCGCATTCAGAATCCATTGCTACAAGTGCCGACAGAAGCCACATTTGTGAAAAATAACAAGTGAAAATGTCAGACCCAAGTGCTAAACATGCTTCCATCAAGCACGTGAACAAAGCGCAAGGCTCCTTTCCCGCGATCAGCTGCCCTTGGAGAAATATTATAATTCCTCAATTTTTCAACTCGATTTCGCCGCTCTCAAAAAACGTTCCGCTGGGGCATACGCTGAGGTCCGGTTAGTGCCAGGCATTTTGGACGTCTCACTGGTTTTTTTAATGTTTTTTTTTATCCTGTGTAAGCTGATCACACGAAAGCATGCTGAGGCGTTGTTCGCGTGCCTGATGGAGGCATATTTGACATTTGGGTCTGACATTTTTCATTCGTGGTTTTCACAAATGTGGCTCATCGCGGCACTTGGAACAATCGATTTTGAATGTGCGGGAAGGATGCGGTGAATAAAAGAAATCCGAAAAAGTAACGATTCTTTTCTGACGGGGACCTATTCTGTCCGGCGACTACCATGCATTTTGGACAGCTCATTTTTTATTTAAAGCGGCTAAATCGGGTTGAGTATGTGACGAATTAGAATGTTTCTCCATAGGTAGCTGATCACGGAAAAACATCTTTGCGCTTTGTTCTCGTGCCTTATGGAAGCATGTTTGATATTTGGTTCACAGATATTCACCCGTTTTTCACAAATGTGTCTTCTGCCGGCACTTGGAACACTCGAAGTTCCATTTAACGGTGGGATACGTTGAATAAACGAATTCCGAAGTGATTGAAGATCTCATGCAGACTGGGTCATATTCTGTCCGGTAAGTGACATGCCTTTTGGACGTCTCATTATTATTTTAAAGCGGCTTAATCGGGTTGGGAAATTGACGAGTCAGTATATTTGTCCTGAGAAAGATCATCACACGAAAGCGTGTTTGAGCGTTGTTTGCGTGCCTGACGGAAGCATGTTTGACATTTGGGTCGAACATTTTTCACTAGCTATTTTTCACAAATCTGGCTTCTGGTGGCACCTGGAATAATTTATTTTGAATGTGCGGGACAAATGCGGGGGAAAAACGAAATCCGAAGAGATTGAAGGGTTCTTTCTGACTGGGGCTACTCTGTTCGGCAAGTACCATGCATTTTTGACAGATAATAATTTTTTTAATACGACTAAATAGGGTTGAGAAGGTGACGAATTGGTATATTTATCCAAGCGTTGCTGATCACGGGCAGCCATCTTTGCGCTTTGTTCGCGTGCCTGATGGATGCATGCTTTACATTTGTGTCTGAAATGTTCACCAGTTGTTTTGCACAAATGTATCTGGCGGCACTTGGAACACTCGAAATTCCATTTGACGGTGGAATACTTTGAATAAACGAGTTCCGAAGTGATTTAAGATTTCATGCAGACTGGGGCGCATTATGTCCGGTAGGTGCCATGCATTTTCGACGACTCCTCATTTTTTTTTTAAGCGGCTAAATCGGATTGGGAAATTGACCAGTCCGAATATTTCTCCTTTGTAAGCTAACCACACGAAAGCTTGTTTGGACGTTCTTCGCGTGCCTGATGGAGGCATATTTGACATTTGGGTCTGTAATTTTTCCTTCGTTGTTTTTCACAAATGTGGCTTTTGGCGGCACTTGGAACAATCGATTTTGAATGTGCGGGACGGATGCGGTGATTGAACGAATTCCGAAAAGAATGGAAATTGCTTTCTGATGGGGACCTATGTTGTTCGGCAGGTACCATGCATTTTGGACAGGTCATTATTTTTTTTAAGCGGCTAAATCGGGTTGAAAATGTGACGACTTATAATATTTCTCCATGGGTAGCTCATCACGGGAAAGCATCTTTGCGCATTGTTTGCGTGCATTATGGAAGCATGTTTGAGAATTGGTTCTGATATTTTGACCATTTATTTTTCACAAATGTGTCTTCTGGCCGCACTTGGAACAATCGAAATTCCATTTCACAGTGGGATACGCTAAATAAACGAATCCCGAAGTCATTGACGATTTCATGCAGACTGGGGCATATTCTGTCCGGTAAGTGCCATGCATTTTAACGTCCCATTATTTTTGTTTTAATCGGCTCAATCGGGATGGGAAATTGACCAGTCAGTATTGTTGTCCTCTGTAAGCTGATCACTCGAAGGTATGTTTGGACGTTGTTCGCGTGCCTGATGGAGGCATCTTTGACATTTCAGTCTGTATTGTTTCATTCGTTATTTTTCACAAATGTAGCTTCTGGCGGCACTTGGAACAATCGATTTTGAATGTGCGGGACGGATGCGGTGAAGAAACGAATTCCGAACAGAATGAAGATTTTTCTAACGAGGACCTACTCTGTCCGGCAAAATACGATGAATTTTGGGCAGCTCATTATTTTTTTCAAGCGGCTAAATCGGGTTCAGAAGGTGACAAATTAAAATATTTCTCCACGGGTAGTTGATCACGGGAAAGCATCTTTGCACTTTGTTCCCATGCCTTATGGAAGCATGTTTGACATTTGGGTCTGGAATTTTCACGCGTTTTTTTCACAACTGTGGCTTCTGGTGGCACTTGGAACCGATAAAATTCCATTTGCCGGTGGGCTACGGTGAATAAACGAATTCCGAAGTCATTGAATATTTAATGCAGACTGGGGTGTATTCTGTCCGGTTAGTGCCATCATTTTATACGTCTCATTATATTTTTTTTCAAGCGGCTAAATTTGGTTGGGAATTGACGAGTCAGTATATTTGTCCCCGCAAAGCTGATCACACATAATCATGCTCGAGCGTTGTTTGCGTGCCTCATGGAAACACGTTTGACATTTGGGTCAGGCATTTTTCACTCGTTATTTTTCACAAATGTGGATTCTGGCTGCAGTTGGAACAATCGATTTTGAATGTGCGGGACGGATGCAGTGAATCAACGACATCCGAAAAGATTGAAGATTTTTTTTCCTGACCTTTTACTGGGGTCTATGCTGTCCGGCAAGTACCATGCATTTTGGACGGCTCATTGTTTTTTGTAAAGCGGCTAAATCTGGTTGAGAAATTGACGACTTCTAATATTTGTACAGCGGAAGGTGATGACGGGAAAGCATCTTTGCCCTTTGTTCGCGTGCCCTATGGAAGCATGTTTGACATTTGGGTCGGACACTCTTCACTCGTTATTTTTCACAAATGTGGCTTTCTAGCGACACTTGGAACAGACAAAATTCCATTTGCCGGTGTGCTGCGGTGAATAAACGAATTCCGAAGTCATTGAAGATGTCATGCAGACTGGGGCGTATTCTGTCCGGTTAGTGCCATCATTTTATACGTCTCATTATTTTGTTTTTCAAGCAGCTAAATCGGGTTGGGACTTGACGAGTCAGTATATTTGTCCTGAAAAAGCTGATCACACATAATCATGTTTGAGCGTTGTTTGCGTGCCTGAAGGAGCCATGTTTCACATTTGGGTCAGAAACTTTTCATTCGTTATTTTTCACAAATGTGGATTCTGGCTGCACTTGGAACAATCGATTTTGAAAGTGCGGGACGGATGCAGTGCATAAACGAAATCGGAAAACATTGAACATTTTTTACTAATCGGGGCCTATGCTGTCCGGCAAGTACCATGCATTTTGGACGGCTGATTCTTTTTTGTAAAGCGTCTAAATCTAGTTGAGAATTTAACGACTTAACATATTTGTACAGCGGAAGGTGATGACGGGAGAGCATCTTTGGCCTTTGTTCGCGTGCCTTATGGAAGCATGTTTGACATTTGGGTCGGACATTTTTCACTCATTATTTTTCACAAATGTGGCTTCTTGCGCCACTTGGAACAATCGATTTTGAATGTACGGGACGGATGCAGTGAATAAATGATATCCGAAAAGAATGCAGATTTCTTTCTGTCAGGAACCCTTTCTGTCCTGCAAGTACCGTGCATTTTGGACAGCTCATTATTTCTTTTTTTAAGCGACGAAGTCTGGTTGATAATGTGACGACTTAGAATATTTTCCCAAGGGTGGCTAATCACGGGAAAGCATCTTTGCGCTTTGTTCTGGCTGCATGTTTGACATTTGGGTCTGAAAATTTCACCCGTTATTTTTCACAAATGTGTCTTCTGGCGACACATGGAACACTCGAAATTCCATTTCACGGTGCGATACGATAAATAAAAGAATTCCGAAGTGATTGAAGATGTCATGCAGACTGGGGCGCACTCTGTGCGGATAGTGCCACCATTTTGTACCTCTCATTATTTTTTTTTTCAGCGGCTAAATCTGGTTGGGAAATTGACGAGTCAGTATATTTGTCCTGGGAAAGCTGATCACACGAAAGCGTGTTTTGAGCGTTGTTCGCGTGCCTCATGGAAGCATGTTTGACATTTGTGGCAGACATTTTTATCGCGTTATTTTTCGCAAATGTGCCTTCCGGCGGCACTTGGAACAATCAATTTTGAATGTGCGGGACGGATGCAGTGAATAAACGAAATCCGTAAAGAATGAAGATTCCTTTCTGACGGGGACCTATTCTGTCCGTCATGTACCATGCCTTCTGGACAGCTCATTATTTTTTTAAAGAGGCTACATCGGGTTGATAATGTGACGAATTTGAACATTTCTACAAGGAATAGCTGATCACGGGAAAACATCTTCGCGCTTTTTTCGCGTGCCTTATGGATGCATCCTTTACATTTCGGTCTGACATCTGAAATCAGGGTCAGAGCGTTGTTTGCGTGCCGGATGGAACCATGTTTGACATTTGGGTCAGAAAATTTTCATTCGTTACTTTCACAAATGTGTCTTCTGACGGTACATGGAACACTCGAAAATCCATTCGACGGTGGGATACGTTGAATAAACAAATTCAGAAGTGAATGAAGATTTCATGCAGAATGGGGCATATTCGGTCTGGTAAGTGCCATGCACTTTGGACGTCTGATTCCTTTTTTAAAGCGGCTAAATGGGGTGGGAAGTTGACGAGTCAGTATATTTGTCCTGTTTAAGCTGATCACACGACAGCATGTTTGGACGTTGTTCGCCTGCCGGATGGAGGCATATTTGACATTTGAGTCTGAAATTTATCATTCGTTATTTTTCACAAGTGTGACTTCTGGCGGCACTTGCAACAATCGATTTTGAATGTGCGGGTCGGATGCGGTGAATAAACCAATTCCGAAAATAATGAAGATTTCTTTCTGACGGGGACCTATTCTGTCCTGCAAGTACCGTGCCTGTTGGACAGCTCATTATTCATTTTTAAAGCGGCGAAATCAGGTTGCTAATGTAACGACTTAGAATATTTATCCAAGGGTAGCTGATCACGGGAAAGCATCTTTGCGCTTTGTTCGCGTGCCTTATGGAAGCATGTTTGACGTTTGGGTCTGAAAATTGCACCCGTTATTTTTCAGAAATGTGTCCTCTGGCGGCACTTGGAACACCCGAAATTGCATTTCGCGGTGGGATACGTTGAATAAACGAATTCCGGAGTCATTCTAAGTTTTCATGCAGACTTGGGCGCATTCTGTGCGGATAGTGCCATCATTTTGTAGCTCTAATTATTTTTTTTCCAGGGGCTAAATCGGGTTGGGAACTTGACAAGTCAGTATATTTGTACTACGAAAGCTGATCACACGAAAGCACGTTTAGACGTTGTTAGCCTGCATGATGGAGGCATATTTGACATTTCGGTCTGAAAAGTATCATTCGTTATTTTTCACAAATGTGTTTTCTGGCGGCACTTGGAACTCTCGAAATTCCATTTGACGGTGGGATACGTTGAATAAACGACATTCAAAGTTGTTGAATATTTTATGCAGACAGCGGCGTATTCTGTCACATTTTGTACGTCTCATTGTTTTCACTCGGTTAAATAGGGTAGCTTAATTGACGAGTCTATATTTGCCCCCGGAAAGCTGATAACTCGAAAGCGTGATTGAGCGTTGTTTGCGTGCATGATGGAAGCATGTTTGACATTTGGGTCTGATATTTTCACCCGTTATTTTTCACAAATGTGTCTTCTGGCGGCACTTGGAGCACTCGGAAATCCATTTGACGGTGGGATATGTTGAATAAACGAATTCTGAAGTGATCGAAGATTTCATGCCGACTGGGGCATATTATGTCCGGTAAAAGCCATGCACTTTGGACGTCTCATTAATTTTTTAAAGCGGGTAAATCGGGTTGGGAATTTGACGAGTCAGTGTATTTGCCTGTGTAAGCTGATCACGCGAAGGCATGTTTGGACGTTGTTCGCGTATCTGATGGCGGTAGATTTGAAATTTGGGTCTGAAATTCTACATTCGTCATTTTTCACAAATGTAGCTTCTGGTGGCACTTGGAACAACCGATTTTGAATGTGTGGGACGGATGCGGTGAATAAGCGAAATCCGAAAGAAATGAAGATTCCTTTCTGACGGAGACCTATTCTGTCCTGCAAGTACCATGCATTTTGGACAGCTCTGTATTTTTTTTAAAGCGGCTAAATCGTTTTGATAATGTGACGAATTAGAATATTTATCCAAGGGTGGCTGATCACGGGAAATCATTTTTGCGCTTTGTTCACAGGCCTTGTGGAAGCATGTTTGACATTTGGGTCTGACATTTTCACCCGTTGTTTTTCACAAATGTGTCTTCTAGCGGCACTTGGAACACTCGAAATTCCATTTGACCGTGGGATACGTTGAATAAACGAAATTCAAAGTCATTGAAGATTTCATGCAGACTGCGGCGTATTCTGTGCCGTTAGTGCCCATATTTTGTACGTTTCCTTACATTTTGCAAGCGGCTAAATCGTGTTGCCAACTTGACGAATCAGTATATTTGTCCTGGGAATGCTGATAACTCGAAACTTTGTCCAAATTGATGAGTCAGTATAAGCTGATCCTGATGTCCTGTGTAAGCTGATCACACGAAAGCATATTTGGACGTTGTTCGCGTGCCTGATGGAGGCATATTTGACATTTGGTTCTGTGATTTTTCATTCAATATTTTTCACAAATGTGACTTCTGGCTGCACTTGCAACCATCGATTTTGAATGTGCGGGACGGATGTGGTGATTAAACGAAGTCCGAAAAGAATAAAGATTTCGTCCTGACGGGGACCTATTCTGTCCTGCAGGTACCATGCATTTTGGACAGCTCATTATTTTTTTTTAAAGCGGCCGAATCGGGTTCAGGATGTGACGAATTATAATATTTATCCAAGGGTAGCTGATCACGGAAAAGCATCTTTGCGCTTTGTTCGCGTGCCTTATGGAAGCAGGTGTGACATTTCGGCCTGAAATTTTAACCCGTTATTTTACACCAATGTATCTTCTCCGGCATTTGGAACATCCGAAGTTTCATTTGACGGTGGGATGCGTTGAGGAAACGAATTCCGAAGTCATTGAAGAATTAATGCAGACTGGGGCGTATTCTGTGCGGATAGTGTCATCATTTTGTATCTCAGTTTGAGCGTTGTTCGGGTGCCTGATGGAAGCATGTTTGACAATTGGGTCGGACATTTCTCACTCGTTATTTTTCACAAATATGGGTTCTGGCGGCACATGGAACAATCGATTCTGAATGTGCGGGACGGATGCGGTGAATAAACGAAATCCGAAAAGAATGAAGATTTCTTTCTTACGGGGACCTATTCTGTCCTGCAAGTACCATGCATTTTCGACGTCTCATTTCTTTTTAAGCGCCTAAGTCGGGTTGGGAAATTGACCAGTCAGTATAATTGTCCTGTGTAAGCTGATCACACGAAAGCATGTTGGGACGTTGTTCGCGTGCCTGATGAAGGCATATTTGACATTTTGGTCTGACATTTTGCATTCGTTATTTTTCACAAATGTGGCTTCTCGCGGCACTTCGAACAATGGATTTTAATGTGCGGGACGCATGCGGTGAATAAACTAAATCCGAAAAGAATGAAGATTTTTTCTGACGGGGACCTATTGTATCCGGCAAGTACCATGCATTTCGGACGGCTCATTATTGTTTTAAAGCGGCTGAATCTGGTTGAGGATGTGAGCAATAAGAATATTTCTCCAAGGCTAGCTGATCACGAGAAAGTATCGTTGCGCTTTGTTCGCGTGGCTTAAGGAAGCAGGTTTGACATTTCTGTCTGAAATTTTCACCAGTTATTGTACACAAATGTATCTTCTGGCGGCATAATGATATAAAGACAAAGACATAAAAGATCAGTGCACCTATGAGCCACAAGGCCCCTTCTTGGCTGCAGTCTGGACACTGAACCAGGTGCCCACCAAATCAGCTCTGCCTGGAATACCGAAAAGCAAGCCCTCTTTTCTTATAATAAGTGTCTATGCTGTTTTTAAAGATGTTCAGTGTGCCGCTACTGACAATGGTTTCAGGCAGCTGGATCCAATGTTCTACTACCCTGTTGGTGAAGAAAGACGGTCTTAACCTTGTCCTGTTGTGCTTACTTTAATTTTGAATTGATGACCTCTAATCCCGAAGCAGAACTTCTCCAACATGACGCCTGTCCAAGTGTTTGAATTCTTATTTGATGACGCCTTCTACCACCACCTCATGCACGAGATCCGCCGGAACACCCAGTGGAGTGGAAAGCACGTCCCGGAGCCGTCAGTTGCCGAGCTGAAAGCCCGAGTTATCTCGCGAAACCGCTTCGATGCCATCCTCTCGGTTCTCCACTTCGCCGACAACCAACGGCTCAACCGCGGCGACACTGCGTCCGACACAGACCTTGACGTGGACGAGAGCATGATCCCCTATTACGATCGTCATGACTGCAAGCAGTTCCTGCGAGGGAAGCCCATACGGTTTGGGTTCAAGGCATGGTGCCCCAACCGTCAGGATCGGTACCTCCTGGCCTTCGACGTGTACCAGTGGGCGGGTGGGACTGTCAAGCGTCCGGAGTGCTAGGCCGCCTTCGGAAGGTGCGGAGCGGCGGTGAAGATCCTCGTTGACAAGATGCCATGGGAGATGCGTCGGGATTCGCTTCACGTCTTCACGGACCTCTTCACTGGCCTCTCCCTGATGAAGGCGCTCAAAGAAAAGGGCATTGGCTCCACCGGGACCATCCGCCAGAACCAACTCCGAGGGTGTCCTCTCAAGTCTGTAGCGGCGATGAAGAAGGCCCCCAGGGGGGAGATCTCCGTCGCGGTACAGGTTAACATTGGAATAAACGTCACCCGCTGGAAGGACAACTCCGCCGTTACTGTGGCGTCAACGGTGTACGGCTCGAAGCCCACGAACGAGGTCCAGCGATGGTCGCGGAAGGAGAAGAAACACGTCAATGTGCCTCAGCCGAATCTCATCAAGAAGTATAACAGTGCGATGGGCGGAACAAATCGCATGGATCAAAACATCTGGTGCTACCGGATCGTAATCCGGCAGAGGAAGTTCTGGTGGACCATCTACAACTGGATCCTCGGAGCTGCCATGCAGAACGCCTGGCTGATCCACCGCCGCCACCATCCCCGGAGAGACCCAGCTGGGTTTCATTCAAACTGTTGTCAGGTGCTACATGGCAGACAGCGTCAAGCCGCCTTCCAGACGCCCAAGCTCCTCGTCGGCCGTTGTCCGGGTCCAACAGGACTCCGCTTCGACGGGGTCAACCACCTCATGGTCCCCCTCGCCAAGCAAGGGACCTGTGCCAAAATTAAAAACGCCCAAGAGATTTGTGAGACATGATCGCCCTTTTCTAAACCCATGTTGAGTATCTTGAATCTATCTGTTTCCTTCCAGAAAACTAACTATTCTATCCCTGATAATTTATTCCAGTACCTTGCAGACTAGGGATGTGAGGCTTACTGGCCTATGGTTTTCAACTTTCCCGCTTTCTCCTTTCTTGAAAATAGGGACTACATTTGCCCTTTTCCAATCTGCTGGAATTTCATGTTGTGAAACTGATCTACAAAATATTATACTAAATGGGATTGCCAGTTCCTCTTCAGTTTCCCGCAATACCCTTGCATAAATTCCATCAGGTCCTGCTGCCTTGTTTGGCTTTTTTCCTGATATAATTGAAAACAACATCAATATCAATGAAATCAACATCGTTTATCTGATCACCTGTCACTGAACTGTAGTGCTCGGTTGGCAGATTAGTCACATCTTGCAATGTAAACACTGGTTTAAACTGCTTGCTCAGCTCCTCAACCATCTCACCATCCTCACTCAATATAGTCCCATTTACTTCCAATGTACCAATTGTGCTTGAAACTTTACTTAGCTTGTAGAAACTAAAAACGTTTTACTATCCCCATTACAGTTCCTAGCCACATCCAATTCTTTTGCTCGCTTTGCTGCTCTGGTTTTCTGCTTCACAGCGTCTCTAGCTTTTTGATACGACCTTATATTTACAATATTTGAAGCTTCCTTAAATACTTTAAATGCATCTTTCTTAGCCTTAATTGCTTTTATCAAATTTGGTGTATGCTGGCTTTCCTACGCTTCTTTTGCGCCTTTGCCTTTGGGGGACATGTCTAATCTGAATTTTCCTCCAGTAGGATTACAATTTTCCCACATTTCACAGGCATTTAAATTGAAGAATTCTTCTTCCCATTATATGCCACTTAAAGCCGCTCTCATGCAGTCAAAGTCTGCCCTGTTAAAATTTGGAACCTTTGCCAAATTATTATTGATTGTGCCATCTGCATGTGCCTTGAATCTCACTATGTTATGGTCACTTCTTCTCAGAGTTTCTCCTGCAGTCAAGTCTTGAACTAAATCACTTAAATCTGAGAAGACAAGGTCCAAGAATGAGCCCTGCCTAGTTGGTTCCTTTACAAAATTGTGTAAGAGCAGGTCCTCTTCAAGGCATTTCCTGAACAGCTTACATGATGGGGAGCCAACACCAACATTTTCATATCCTTTTATATTAAAGTCACCAAGAATAAGGCATTTCCTCCGAAAGTTTCTACTGATTTCCTCGCAAATCACCTTATCAAGCTCCATTCGCTGAGAATTTGGCAAGGTTCCTGATCGGTGCAAAGCTCCTATCCTCAGTTTATTGCTGTTGCCTTTTCCCACAGCAACATCAAGCCAAGTGGACTCCACAGACACATGTTTTACCCCATCTGCTACTTTTTGAGAACTGAAGAAGCTATTCACATAGAGCAGTACACCACCCCCTTTTACTGCTGGGCCCCTATTGCATGAAAACATATTGTATCCCTGGATCTCATAGTCCTGCAAGTTATCCCCAAAATACAACTCACTGAGCCATGCCTCAGTAATGCAAACACAATCTGGTTCCTGCTCAGCAACACAACACTTGAACTCATCAAATTTGGATCGAATACCCTGAGCATTAAGCATCATACACTTAGCAAATATTCCATAACCATCTATGACTTTTTCATGTTGAGTAGCTCTTTCATCTCTGGATGAGCTACCACTCTGCCCCCTTGAACTACTGCTATCCCTATTTCCTGACTGTAAGGTTATATTGCTTATATTGTCACTATTGGCATATCCCTGAGATGGCAATGCCACTTCTTCCCTCCCCACCCCATTGTCTAGTTTCCCTGAAGGACATGCTCATATAATTTGCTTAACACTTGCACCCCATTCTCGGAGAAGTGCAGCCTATCCCTCTGATAGAAGTCCCATGAGCCATAAAACCTGCATCACTTGTCAACAAAGGTCAAACCTAACTCATTGCAGAGACTACCTACCCTGGCATTAGCTGCCAGTGCCCTAGAGCTCCACTCAGGGAAGACTCCAGCCCTAGACAGAATAGCAGTCACATAGCAGGCACTTGGAACATTTGAAATTCCATTTGACGCTGGGATACATTGAATAAACGAATTCCGAAGTGAATGAAGATTTCATGCAGACAGGTGCATATTCGGTCCGATAAGTGCCATGCACTTTGGACGTCTCATTATTGTTTTAAAGCGGCTAGATCGGGTTGGGAAATTGACGAGTCAGTATATTTGTCCTATGTAAGCTGATCACACGAAAGCATGTTTGGACGTTGTTCACCTGCCGGATGGAGGCATACTTGACATTTGGGTCTGAAAAACTTCCTTCGTTATTTTTTACAACTATGGCTTCTGGCGGCACTTTGCAACAATCGATTTTGAATGTGCAGGTCGGATGCGGTGAATAAACGAAATCCGAAAAGAAGGAAGATTTCTTTCTGACAGAGACCTACTCTATCCTGCAAATACCATGCATTTTGAAAAGCTCATTATGTATTTTTTAAGCGGCGTATCAAGTTGATAATGTGACGAATTAGAATATTTCTCCAACTGTAGCTGATCACGGGAAAGCATCTATGCGCTTTGTTGGCGTGCTTTAATGAAGCATGTTTGACATTTGGGTCTGAACATTTCACGCGTTATTTTTCAGAAATGTGTCTTCTGGCGGCGCTTGCAGCACCCGAAATTCCATTGGACGGTGGCTTACGTTGAATACACCAATTCCGAAGTCATTAAAGATTCCATGCAGACTGGAGCATCTTCGGTCTTATAAGTCCATGCATTTTGGACGTCTCATTATTTTTTAAAGCGGCTAAATGGGGTAGGGAAATTGACGAATCAGTATATTTGTCCTGTGTAAGATGATCACACGAAAGCATGTTTGGACGTTCTTCGCGTGCCTGATGGAGGCATATTTGACTTTTGGGTCTGTAATTGTTCATTCGATATTTTTCACAAATGTAGCTTCTCGCGGCACTAGGAACAATCGATTTTGAATGTGCGGACGCTGTGAATAAACGAAATCCGTAAGGAATGAAGATTTCTTTCTGACGGGGCCCTGTTCTATCCTGTAAGTACCATGCATTTTGGAAAGCTCATTACTTTTTTAAGAGGTGAAATCGTGTTCGTAATGTGACGAATTATAATATTTATCCAGGGGTAGCTGATGACGGGAAAGCATGGCTGCGCTTTGTTCGCGTGCCTTATGGAAGCATGTTTGACATCTGCGTCTCACATTTTCACCCGTTATTTTCATAAATGTGTCTTCTGGCGCCACTTGCACCACTCGAAATTCCATTTGACGGTGCGATACGTTCAATAAACGAAGTCCGAAGTCATTGAGAATTTCATGAAGACTGGAGCATCTTCGGTCCTATAGGTGCCATGCATTTTGGACGTCTCGTTATTTTTTTTTAAAGCGGCTAAATGGTATTGGGAAATGGACGAGTCAGTAATTCGTCACTTATTCACATTGTTCCAAGTGCCGCCAGAGCGCACATTTGTGCAAAATAACGAGTGAAAAATTTCCCACCCAAATGTCAAACATGCTTCCATAAGGCACGCGAACAAAGGGCAAAGATGCTTTCCCGAGATCAGCTCAAATCAGTTGAAGAAGGGGACGAGTGGTCTAGGGGCAAGATGCTCGTCTCACAATACAAAAAGATTGTGATCTCACCTGTCGCTACTCTTCGCCCGCGACCAATCGGCGTGAGAGATTGGCGACGCTCTATGACTCAACGGTCGACGTGTCGTAAAACCAATAACCAACCATCAGTTGAAGAAATATTTTATTCCGTCACATTCTCAACCCGATTTACCCGATTCCAAAAACATAATGAGCTGTACAAAATGCATCGTACTTGCCGGAAAGTATAGGTCCCCAGTGGAAAGAAACCTGCATACTTTTCGGACTTCGTTTATTCAACGCATCAGTCCCGCACAGTCAAAATCGAGTGTTCCATGGTTCGCCAGTAGGCACCTTTGTGAAAAATAACGAGTGAAAAATGTCCCGCCCGAATGTAACACATGGTTCCATGAGGCACGGGAATGAAACGCAAACATGATTTCCGGTGATCCGCTACACTTGCATAAATTCGTCACATTCTCAACCCTATTTAACCGCTTTCCAGAAATATTGCGCTGTCCAAAATGCATGGCACTTGCCGGTCAGAGTACGTCCGCATCAGAAAGAAATCTTCATTCTTTTCGGATATCGTTTATTCAACGCATCCGT
The DNA here is from genome assembly GCA_034440615.1 of Ashinkailepas kermadecensis. Lineage (NCBI taxonomy): Eukaryota > Metazoa > Arthropoda > Thecostraca > Neolepadidae > Ashinkailepas > Ashinkailepas kermadecensis. Next base: position 118,782 of record JAOTOM010003400.1, read on the forward strand.
CCCGCATATTAAATATCGACTGTTCCAAGTTTAGTCAGAAGGCACATTTGTGAAAAATAACGAGCGAACAATGTCCGGCCCAAATGTCAAACATGCTTCCATAAGGCACGCGAACAAAGCGCAAAGATGCTTTCCCGACATCAGCTAATCGTGAAGAACTATTTTAATTCGTCGCATTCTCAACCCGATTTAGCCACTTTAAATACTATAATGAGCTGTCCAAAATGCATGGTACTTGCCGGACATAATAGGTATCCGTCGGAAAGAAATCTTCATTCTTTTCGGATTTCGTTTATTCACGGCTTCCGTCCCGCGCATTCAATTCGACTGTTCCAAGTTCCGCCAGAAGGCACACATGTGAAATATATCGAGTGAGAAATTTCTGGTCAAAATGTAAAACATACTTCCATGAGGCACGCGAACAAAAAGCAAACATGCCTTCCAGTGATCCGCTACACCTGAATAAATATTCTAATTCGTCACATTATCAACCAGATTTAGCCGCTTCCAAAAAATAATGAGCTGTCCAAAATGCATCGCCCTTGCCGGACAGAATAGGTACCCGTCAGAAAGAAATCTTCATTCTTTTCGGATTTCGTTTATTTACGGCATCCGTCCCGCACATTCAATTTCGACTGTTCCAAATTCCGCGAGAGGCCCTTATGTGACAAATAACCGAAATGTGAAACATGCTTCCATAAGTGACGCGAACAAAACGCAAATATGCTTTCCAGTGATCCGCTACACTTGAATAAATATTCTAATTCGTCACAATCCCAGCCCTATTTAGCAGCTTTCCAAATATATTGAGCTGTCCAAAATGCATGGCACTTGCCCGACAGAATACGTTCCCGTCAGAAAGAACTCTTCATTCATTTCGAATTTCGTTTATTCACGGCATCCGTCCCTCACATTTAATTCGACTGTTCCAAGTTTCGCCAGTAGGCACATTTGTGATAAATAACGAATGACAAATTTCCCGCCCAACTGTAAAACATGCTTCCATGAGGCAAGCGAACAAAGCGCAAAGTTGCTTTGCCATATTTAGCTACCCTTGAAGGAATATTTTTAATCATCACATTCTCAACACGATTTAGCCGCTTCCAAAAAATAATGAGCTGTCAAAAATGCATCGTACTTGCCGGACAAAATAGGTCCATGTCAGAAAGAAATCTTCATCCTTTACGGGTTTCACTTATTAACCGCATCCGTCCCGCACATTCAAAATCAACTGTTCGAAGTTGCGTCAGAAGGCACATTTGTGAAATATAACGAGTGAAAAATGTCCGGCCCAAATGTAAAACATGCTTCCTTAAGGCAAGCAAACAAAACGCAAAGATGCTTTCCGGTGATCAGCTATACATGGAGAAATATTATAAGTCGTCACATTCTCAACCCGATTTAGCAGCATCCAAAAAATAATGAGCGGTCCAAAATGCATCGTACTTCTGGACAGAAAAGATTTCCGCCAGAAGGCACATTTGTTAAAAATAACGAATGAAAATTTTTCCACCCAAATGTCAAACATCAGGCATGCGAACAAAACACAAAGATGCTTTCCAGTGATCCGCCACGCTTGGATAAATATTATAATGCGTCACATTCTCAACCCTATTTAAACGCTTTCCAAAAATATTGAGCTGTCCAAAGTGCATGGCATTTGCGGGACATAATAGGTCCCAGTCACAAAGAACCCTCCACTCTTTTCGGAATTCGTGTATTCACCGCATTCGTCCCGCACATTCAACATCGACTATTCCAAGTTCCACCACAAGGCACATTGGCGAAAAATAACAAGTGAAAAATGTCCGACCAAATGTCAAACATGCTTCCATAAGACACGCGAACAAAGCGCAAAGATGCTTTCCCGAGATCAGCTACTCGTGAAGAACCATTTTAATTCGTCACATTCTCAACCCGATTTAGTCGCTTTAAAAGAAATAATGAGCTGTCCAAAATGCATGGTACTTGCCGGACAGAATAGGTCCCCGTCAGAAAGAAATCTTCAATCTTTTCGGATTTCGTTTGTTCACGGCATCCGTCCCACACATTCAAAATCGACTGTTGCAAGTTTCGCCAGTAGGCACATTTGTGAAAAATAACGATTGGAAAATGTATCGCCCAAATGTAAAACATGCTTCCATGAGGCATGCGAACAAAGCGGAAAGATACTTTGCCATTGTCAGTTACCCTTGAAGAAATAGTTGTATTCGTAACATTCTCAACACGATTTAGCCGCTTTCGAAAAATAATGAACCGTCCAAGATGCATGGTACTTGCCGGACAGAATAGGTCCCCGTCAGAAAGAAATCATCATCCTTAACGGATTTCACTTATTCACCTCTTTCGTCCGGCACATTAAAATCGATTGTTCCAAGTGCCGCTAGAAGTCACATTTGTGGAAAACAAAGAGTGAAAAATGTCCGACCCAAATGTCAAACATGCTTCCATAAAGCACGCGAACCGAACACAAAGATACTTGCCACTGATCCGCAACACTTGGATACATAATCTAATTTGTCACATTCTCAACACTATATAGCAGCTTCTAAAAAATAATAAGCTGTCCAAAATGCATGGTACTTGCCGGACAGACAGACAGATCCGTGTCAGAAAGAAATCTTCATCCTTTACGGATTCCACTTAATCACCGCATTCGTCCCGCACATTCCAAATCGACTGTCCCAAGTGCCGCTAGAAGGCACATTTGTGAAAAACAACGAGTAAAAAATGTCCGACCCAAACGTAAATCATCCTTCCATGACGCATGCGAACAAAGCGCAAAGATGCTTTGCCGTCGCCAGGTACCCTTGAACAAATATTTTTTTTCGTCACATTTTCAACCCAATTTATCCGCTTCCAAAAAATAATGGGCTGTCCAAAATGCATGGTACTTGCCGCACAGAATAGGCCCCTGTGAGAAAGAAATCTCCATTCTTGTCGGATTTCGTTTATTCAACGCATCCGTCCTGCAATGTCAAGATCGACTGATCCAAGTTCCGCCAAAAGGCATGTTTGTCCAAAATAGCGTGTGAAAAATTTCCGACCAAATGTCAAACATCAGGCACGCGAACAATACGCAACGACGCTTTCCAGGAATCCGCTGCACTTGGAAAAATATTATAAGGTGTCACATACTCAACATTATTTAGACGCTTTCCAAAAATATTGAGCAGTCCAAAATGCATGGCACTTGCCGGACAGAATAGGTCCGAGTCAGAAAGAAACCTCCATTCTTTTCGGATTTCGTTTATTCACCGCATCCAAAATCGACTATTCCAAATTCCGCCAGAGGGCACATTTGTGAAAAATAACGAGTTAAAAATTTCCATCCCAAATGTAAAACATGCTTCATGCTTGTAAAACATGCTCAGGTCTTGCTGCAGAAAGACTTAGACAAGCTTGTGAAGTGGTCCGAAAAATGTCAAATGAAATTTAAGTTTGATAAGTGCAAAATCATGCATGTAGGTAGGCAGCATATGAAGCCATCATACTTGATGGGTGGCCAAGTACTATCTGTGACTCAGCAGGAGAAGGACTTAGGTGTTATTTTGAACACAAAATTGGGGGCATCAGAACAGACCAAAGAAGCCAGGAAGAAGGCACTAAGAATGCCTGGGACAATAAATAGGAATGTATCATACAAAAGTGGGGAAGTCATCAGGAAGCTTTGCCTTGCATATGTCAGGCCACATTTGGAATACTGTGTCCAAGCTTGGTCCCCTAGTTACGAAAAGGATTATTGGCTTTTACAGTACAAACGAGGGCAAAAAAAATGGTTAATGGTATATGCAACCTGACATATGGAGACAGATTCAAGAAATCGAATATGCTTTCTCTGAGATGAAGAAGGCTGAGAGGAGATCTCATTGAGGTCTTTAAATTTGTTCATGGTCAGGATCAGAGGTAGCTCAGGGAAATGTTTGAATTTAACAGAAATGATGCAATTAGAGGTCATCAATTCAAAATTAAAGTTAAGCACAACAGGACAAGGTTAAGACAGTCTTTCTTCACCAACAGGGTAGTAGAACATTGGATCCAGCTCCCTGAAACCATTATCAGTAGCGGCACAATGAACATCTTTAAAAACAGCATAGACACATATTATAAGAAAAGGGGGCCTGCTTTTCGGTATTTCAGGCAGAGCTGATTTGGTGGGCAACTGGTTCAGTGTCCAGACTGCAACCAAGAAGGGCCCTTGTGGCTCACAGGTGCACTGATCTTTTATGTCTTTGTCTTTTATGTCTTTGTCTTTATATCATTATGCCGCCAGAAGATACATTTGTGTAAAATAACCGGTGAAAATTTCAGACCGAAGTGTCAAACCTGCTTCCTTAAGCCACGCGAACAAAGCGCAACGATACTTTCTCGTGATCAGCTAACCTTGGAGAAATATTCTTATTCGTCACATCCTCAATCAGATTCAGCCGCTTTAAAAAAATAATGAGCACTCCAAAATGCATGGTACATGCCGGATACAACAGGTCCCCGTGAGAAGAAAAAATATTCATGCTTTTCCGATTTAGTTTATTCACCGCATCCGTCCCGCACATTAAAATCGAATGTTCGAAGTGCCACAAGTGCCACGAAGTGTTCGAAGTGCGAGAAGACACATTTGTGAAAAATAACGAATACAAAATGTCAGAACAAAATGTCAAATATGCGTCCATCAGGCACGCGAACAACGTCCAAACATGCTTTCGTGTGATCAACTTACACAGGACAATTATACTGACTGGTCAATTTCCCAACCCCACTTAGCCGCTTAAAAAGAAATGAGACGTCGAAAATGCATGGTTCTTGCAGGACAGAATAGGTCCCCGTCAGAAAGAAATCTTCATTCTTTTCGGATTTCGTTTATTCACCGCATCCGTCCCGCACATTCAAAATTGATTGTTCCAAGTGCCGCCGGAAGGCACATTTGCGAACAATAACGAGTGAAAAATGTACGACCCAAATGTCAAGCATGCTTCCATCAGGCAAGCGAACAACGCTCAAACACGCCTTCGTGTGATCAGCTTTCCCAGGACAAATATACCAAATCGTCAAATTCCCAACCCGATTTTGTCGCTGGAAAAAAATGAGAGGTACAAAATGATGGCACTATCCGCACAGACTTCGCCCCAGTCTGCATGATATCTTCGATGACTTCGGAATTCTTTTATTTAACGTATCGCACCGTCAAATGGAATTTCGAGTGGTCCAAGTTTCGCCAGAACACACATTTCTGAAACATAACGGATGAAATCTTGAGACCCAAATGTCAAACATGCTTCCATAAGGCACGCGAACAAAGCGCAAAAATGCTTGCCCATGATTATCCACCCTTGGATAAATATTATATTCGGTAACATTATCAACCCGATTTAGCCGCTTAAAAAAAATAATGAGCTGTCCAAAATGCATGGTACTTGCCGGACAGAATAGGTCCCCGTCAGAAAGAAATCTTCATTCTTTTCCGATTTCGTTTATTCACCACATCCGTCGCGCACATTCAGAATCGATTGTTCCATGTGCCGCCAGAAGCCACGTTTATGAAAAATAACGAGTGACAAATGTTCGATCAAAATGTCAAACATGCTTCCATCAGGCACGCGAACAACGCTCAAACTGCGGTACAAAATGATGACATTATCCGCACAGAATACGCCCCAGTCTGCATGAAATCTTCAATGACTTCGGACTTCGTTTCCTCCAAGCATCCCACTGTCAAATGGAATTTCGGATGTTCCAAATGCCGCAGAAGACACATTGGTGTAAAATAACGGGTTACAATTTCAGACCGAAATGTAAAACCTACTTCCATCAGGCACGCCAACAAAGCGCAATGATGCATTCCCGTGATCAACTACCCTTAGAGAAGTATTTTTATTCGTTACCTTCTCAACCCGATTTAGCCGCATCCAAAAAATAATGAGCTGTCCAAAATCCATCGTACTTAAGGGACAGAATAGGTCCCCGTCAGAAAGAACTCTTCGTTTTTGTCGGATTTTACTTACTCAGCGCATCTGTCCAGAAAATTCCAAATCGATTGTTCCAAGTGCCGCCAGAAGGCACGTTTGTGAAAATTAACGAATGAAAAACTTTCGACCGAAATGTCAAAAATGCTTCCATGAGGCATGCAACCAAAGCGCAAAGATGCTTTGCAGTGGTCAGCCACCCTTGAATAAATATTGATATTCGTCATAACTTCAACCCGATTTAGCAGCAACCAAAAAATATTGAGCTGTCCAAATGCATGGTACTTGCCGGGCAGAGTAGGTCCCAGTCGGAAAGAACTATCCATTCTTTTCGGATTTCGTTTATTCACCGCATTCGTCCCGCACATTCAAAATCGACTGTTCCAAGTTCCACCAGAATGAAAATTCGTGCAAAATAACGAGTTAAAAAGTGCAACCCTAAAGGTAACACATGCTTCCATAAGGCACGCGAACAAAGCGCAACGATGCTTTCCCGTGATCAGCTACCCTTGGAGAAGTCTTTTATTTCGTCACATTCTCAACCAGACTTAGCCGCTTCCCAAAAAAAATGAGCTGTCCAAAATGCATCGTACTTTCAGGAGAGAATTACCTGCATTCTTTTCGGATTTCGTTTATTCACATCATCCGTCCCGCACAGTCAAAATCGACTGTTCCAAGTTCCGCCAGAGGGCACATTTGTGAACAATAACTAGTGAAAGATGTCCGACCCAAATGTCAAACATACTTCCATGAGGCATGCGAACAAAGCGGAAAGATGCTTTGCTTTGGTTAGCTACCCTTGAAGAAATACTTTTATTCGTCACATTCTCAACACCATTTAGACGCTTCCCAAAAATAATGAGCTGTCCAAAATGCATGGCACTTGCCGGACAGAATAGGTCCGAGTCGGAAAGAAATCTTCATCCTTTTCGGATTCAGTTTATTCATGGCATCCGTCCCGCACCTTCAAAATCGACTGTTCGAGGTTTCACTGGAAGGGACATTTGTGAAAAATAACGTGTGAATAATTTCTGGTCCAAACGTTAAACCTGCTTCCATAAGGCACGGCAACAAAGCGCAACGATGCATTTCCGTGATCAGCTACCTGTGGAGAAGTATTTTTAGTCGTCACATTCTCAACCCGATTTAGCCGCATCCAAAAAATAATGATTTTTCCGAAATGCATAGTACTTGCCGGAAAGATTATGTCCCCAGCAGAAAGAAACCTGCATAATTTTCGGACTTCGTTTATTCACCGCATCCGTCCCGCACATTCAAAATCAAAAACAAAATCATAACGTCAATCATTCAAACTCAAAAACATGCTTCCATAAGGTACGCGAATAACACACAAAGATGCTTTCCTGTGATCCGCTACACTGGGATGAATATTCTAATTCGTCACATTCTTAACCCTATTTAGGCGCTTTAAAAAAATAATGAGCTGTCCAAAATCCATCGTACTTGCCGGACGGAATAGGTCCCCGTGAAAGAGAACTCTTCAACCTTTTCGGATTTTACTTATTCACCGCATCCGTCCCGAAAATCCAAAATCGATTGTCCCAAGTGCCGCCAGATGTCACATTTGTGAAAAATAACGAGTGAAAAACTTTCGACCCAACTGTCAAAAATGCTTCCATAAGGCACGCGAACAAAGCGCACAAATGCTTTCCCGAGATCAGCTACTCGTGAAGAAATATTTTAAGTCGTCACATTCTCAACCCGATTTCCCGTTTTAAAAACAATGAGCTGTCCAAAATGCATGGTAATTGCTGGACAAGATAGGTCCCAGTCAGAGAGAACTTTTCAGTCTTTTCGATTCCATTTATTCATGGCATCCGTCCCGCACGTTCAAAATCTGCTGTTCCAAGTTTCGCCAGTAGGCACATTTGTGTAAAACAACGAGTGAAAAATATCCAACCCAATTGTAAAACATGCTTCCATAAGGCACGCAAACAAAACGCCAAGATGCTTTCCGTTGATTAGCTAAACATGGAGAAATACTCTAATCCGTGGCATTCTGAATCCTATTTCGCCGCTTTCCAAAAACATTGAGCTGTGCAAAACGCATGGCATTTGCCGCACAGAATAAGTCCGGGTCAGAAAGAAACCTTCATCCTTTTCGTATTTCACTTATTCACCGCATCCGTCCCGCACATTCAGAATCGATTGTACCAAGTTCCGCCAAAAGGCACATTGGTGAAAGACGCGGAGTGAAAAAAATTTCCACCCAAATGTCAATCATCAGGCACGCGAACAAAACGCAAAGATGCCTTCCAGTGATCGGCTACACTTGGATAAATATTCTAATGCGTCACATTCTCAGCCCTATTTAAACGCTTTCCAAAAATAGTGTGCTGTCCAAAGTGCATGGCATTTGCGGGACAGAATAGGCCACAGTCAGAAAGAAATATCATTCTTTTCGGATTTCGTTTATTCAACGCATTCGTCCCGCATATTCAAAATCGACTGCTCCAAGTTCCACCAGAATGACCATTTGTGAAATATGATGGGTGAAAAATGTCCGGCCCAAATGTAAAACATGCTTCCATGAGGCATACAAACAAAGACATGCAAACAAACACGGCATCCGTCCCGCACATTCAAAATAGACTGTTACGAGTTCCGCCAGAAGGCACATTGCTGAAATATGACGAGTGAAAAATGTCCGGCTCAAATGTAAAACATGCTTCCATCAGCCACGCGAACAAAACACAAACATGATTTTCCGTTATCGGCTACCGGGAAAGAAATATGTCAACTCGTCAGATTCTCAACCCGATTTAGCCGCTGCCAAAGAATAAAGAGCTGTCCACTCCAATGCATGGTACTTGAAGGACAGAATAATTCCATGTGAGAAATAAATCTTCATTCTTTTCGGAATTCGTTTATTTCCGGCATCCGCCCCGCGCAATCAAAATCGACTGTTCCAAGTTCCGCCAGAAGGCACATTTGTCAAATAGAACGAGTGAAAAATTTCCGTCCCACATGTAAAACATGCTTCCATAAGGCACGCGAACAAACCGCAAAGATGCTTTCCCGAGTTCAGCTACCCCAGAAGAAAAATATTAATTCGTCACATTTTCAACCCGATCCAACCGCTTCCGAAAAATAAAGAGCTGTCCAAAATGCATGGTACTTCCAGGACAGAATAAGTCCCCATGAGAAATAAATCTTCATTCTTTTGGGATTTCGTTTATTGGCGGCATCCGTCCCGCACATTCAAAATCGAATGGATGAACTTCCGTCAAAAGACACATTTGTGAAATATAACGAGTGAAAAATTTCCGGCGCAAACGTAAAACATGCGTCCATCAGCCACAGGAACAAAAAGCAAAGATGCTTTCCCGAGTTCAGCAACCAGTGAAGTAATATATTAATTTGTCACATTTTCAACCGGCTCAAATGTAAAACATGCTTCCAAATTGGCACGCGAGCAAAGCGCAAAGATGCTTTCCCAAGTTCAGGTACCCGTGAAGAAATATTTTAATTCGTCACATTTTCAACCAGATTTAGCCGCTTCAGAAAAATAAAGAGCTGTCCAAAATGCATGGTACTTGCAGGAGAGACTAAGTCCCTGTGGGAAATAAATCTTCATCCTTTTCGGCTTTCACTTATTCACCGTATACGACCCGCACATTGAAAATCGATTGTTCCAAGTTCCGCAAGAAGGGACATTTGTGAAAGATAATGGGTGACAAATTTTCCACCCACATATCAAACATCAATCTCGCGAAAAAACGCAGTTAATTTCCAGTGATTCGCTACACCTGGATAAATATTATAATGCGTCACATTCTCCACCCTATTAAACCGGGATTGCGGGACAGAATAGTTTTCCAAAATTGACTGTTCCAAGTTCCACCAGAATGCACATTTTCACTTGTTCTATTTCACAAATATGCCTTCTGGCGGAACTTGGCACAGACTATTTTGTATGTGCGGGACGGATGGCGTGAACACGAAATCCGAAAAGAGTGAAGATTTATTTCGGACAGGGACCTATTCTGTCCGGCAAGTACCATGCATTTTGGAAAGATCATTATATTTGGGAAGCGGCTAAATCAGGTTGAAAATGTGACGGATTAAAATGTTTCTTCATGAGTAGCTAAACTAGGGAAAGCAAACATGCCTTTCCGTGATCGGCTACCCGCGAAGAAATATTTGAATTCGGCGCATTCTCAACCCGATTTAGCCGCTTCCGAAACATAATGAGCTGCACAAATTGCATGGTACTTGCAGGACAGAATAAGTCCCGTGAGAAATGAATCTTCATTCTTTTGGGATTTCGATTATTCGCGCCATCCGTCCCGCACATTCAACATCGAATGGATTAATTTCCACCTGAACGCACCTTTGTGAAATATAACGAGTGAAAAATTACCGGCTCAAATGTAAAGCATGCTTCCATGAGGCACGAGAACAAAGCGCAAAGAGGCTTTCCCGAGTTCAGCTACACGTGAAGAAATATTTTAATTCGTCACATTTTGAACCCGATTTAGCCGCTTTCGAAAAATAAAGAGCTGTCCTAAATGCATGGTACTTGCAAGACAGAATATGTCCCGGTGAGAAATAAATCTTCATTCTTTTGGGATTTCGTTTATTCGAGGTATCCGTCACGCACATTCAAAATAGACTGTTCCAAGTTCCGCCAGAAGGCACATTTGTGAAATATAACGAGTGAAAAATGTCCGGCTCAAATGTAAAATATGCTTCCATAAGGCACGAGAACAAAGCTGTGACTTCTGGCGGAACTTGGAACAGTCGATTTTAATTGTGCGGGACGTATGCCGGGAAGAAACGAAAGCCGAAAAGAATGAAGATTTATTTCTCACAGGTACTTATTCTGTCCTGCAAGTACCATGCATTTTGGACAGCTCATTATTTTTCGGAAGCGGCTAGATCGGGTTGAAAATGTGACGAATTAAAATATTTCTTTACTTAGCTGCACTCCGCAAAGGATCTTTGCCCTTTGTTCGCCTGCCTTATGGAAGCATGTGTTATATTTGAGTCGGTTGAAAATGTGAGGAATTAAAATACTTCTTCTCGGGAAGCCGATCACGGAAAAGCATGTTTGCGTTTTGTTCGCGTGGCTAATGGAAGCATGTTTCACATTTCAGCCGGAAATTTTTCACTCGTTATATTTCACAAATGTGCCTTCTGGCGGAACTTCATCCATTCGATTTTCAATGTGCGGGACGAATGCCGCGAATAAACTAAATCCCAAAAGAATGAAGATTTATTTCTCACTGGGACTCATTATGTCCTGCAAGTACCAGGCATTTTGGACAGCTATTTATTTTTCGGAAGTGGCTAAATCGGGTTGAAAATGTGACCAATTAAAATATTTCTTTATGAGTAGCTGAACTCGGGAAAGCATCTTTGAGCTTTGTTCGCGTGCTTTATGGAAGCATGTTTTAAATTTTGGCCGGAAATTTTTCACTCGTTATATTTAACAAATGTGCCTTCTGGCGGAGCTTGGAACAGTCTACTCTGAATGTGCGGGACGCATATCGGGCATATACGAATTCCGAAAAGAATGAAGATGTATTCCTCACAGGGACTTATTCTGTCCTGCATGTACCATGCATTTTGGACCGCTCATTATTATTCGGAAGCGGGTAAATCGGGTTGAGAATGTGACGAGTTAAAATATTTCTTCGCCGGTAGCCGATCACCGAAAAGCAAGTTTGCGTTTTGTTCGCGTGGCTGATGGAAGCATGTTTTCCTTTTGAGCCAGATATTTTTAATTCGTTATATTTCATAACTGTGCCTTTTGGCCGAACTTCATCCATTCGATTTTGATTGTGCCGGACGGATACCGCGAATAAACGAAATCCCAAAAGAATGAAGATATATTTATCACAGGGAGTTATTCTGTCCTGCAAGTACCATGCATTTTGGACAGCTCTTTATTTTTCGGAAGCAGCTGAATCGGGTTGAAAATGTGACGACTTAAAATATTTCTTCATCGGTAGCTTAACTCGGGAAAGTATCCATGCGCTTTGTTCGCGTGCCTTATGGAAGCATGTTTTACATTTGGGCCCAAATTTTTAACTCGTTATATTTCACAAATGTGCCTTCTGGCGGAACTTCATCCATTCGATTTTGAATGTGCGGGACGGATGCCGCGAATAAACGAAATCCAAAAACAATGAAGATCTATTTCTGACGGTGACTTATTCCGTCCTGCAAGTACCATGTATTTTAGACAGCTCTTTATTTTTCCGACGCGGATAATTCGGGTTGAGAATGTAACGGGTTAACATATTTCTTCACCGGTAGCCGATCACGGAAAAGCATGTTTGCGTTTTGTTCGAGTGAATGTTGGAAGCATGTTTTACCGGGATGGAAACTTGGCACTCGTTATATTTCACAAATGTTCCTTCTGGCGGAACTTGTTCCAGTCTATTATGAATGTGCGGGAGGTATACCGCGAATAAACGAAATCCCAAAAGAATGAAGAGTTATTTCTCACAGGGACTTATTCTGTCCTGCAAGTACCATGCATTTTGGACCGCACTTTATGGTTCGGAAGCGACTCAAATCGGGTTGAAAATGTGACGAATTAAAATATTTCTTCACGGGTACCTTGACTCGGGAAAGTATCTTTGCGCTCTGTCCGCGTGCTTTATGGAAGCATGTTTTATATTTGGGCCAAAGTTTTTCACTCGTTATATTTCACAAATGTGCCTTCTGGCGGAACTTCATCCATTCGATTTTGAATATGCGGGACGGATGCCGCGAATAAACGAAATCCAAAAACAGTCAAGATTTATTTCAGACTGGGACTTATTCTGTCCTGCAAGTACCATGCATTTTAGACAGCTATTTATTTTTCGGAAGCGGCTAATTCGGGTTGAGATTGTAACGAGTTAAAATATTTCTTCACCCGTAGCCGATCACGGAAAAGCAGATTTGCGCTTTGTTCGCGGGCCTTGTGCAAGCATGCTTTACATTTTGGCCGGAAGTTTTTAACTCGTTATATTTCACAAATGTTCCGTCTGGCGGAACTTGGAACAGTCTATTTTGAATGGCTGGACGGATACCGCGAATAAACGAAATCCCAAAAGAATGAAGATATATTTATCACAGGGACTTATTCTGTCCTGCAAGTACCATGCATTTTGGACAGCTCTTTATTTTTCGGAATCGGCTAAATTGGGTAGAAAATGTGACAAATTAAACTATTTCTTCACGGGTAGCTGAACTCGAGAAAGCATCTTTGTACTTTGTTCGCGTGCCTTATGGAAGCATATTTTACATTCTGGCCGGACATTTTTCACTCGTTATATGTCACAAATATGCCGTCTGGCGGATCTTGGAACAGTGTCTTTTGAGCTTGTGCGGGACAGAAACCGCGAATAAACAAAATACCAAAAGAATGAACATATATTTCTCAAAGGGACTTATTCTGTCCTGCAAGTACCATGCATTTTGGACAGCTCTTTATTTTTCGGAAGCGGATAAATCGGGTTGAAAATGTGACGAATTAAACTATTTCTTTACGGGGAGCTGAACTCCGTAAAGCATATTTCCGCTTTGTTCGCGTGCCTTATGGAAGCATGTTTTACATTTGGGCCGGAAATTTTGCACTCATTATATTTCATAAACGTGCCTTCTGGCGGAACTTCATCCATTCGATTTTGAATGTGCGGGACGGATGCCGCGAATAAACGACATCCGAAAACAATGAAGGTTTATTTCTTATTCTGTCCTGCAAGTACCAAGCATTTTGGACAGCTCTTTATTTTTCGTGAGCGGCTAAATCGGGTTGAGAATGTGACGAGGTAAAATATTTCTTCACCGGTAGCAGATCACAGAAAAGCATCTTTGCGCTTTGTTGGCTTGCCTTCTGTATGCATGTTTTACATTTGGGCCGGACATTTTTCACTCGTGATATTTCACAAATGTGCCTTCGGGCGGAACTTGGAACAGTCGATTTTGATCGTGCGGGACGGATGCCGGGAATAAACGAAATCAGAATATAATGAAGATTTATGTCTCACAGGGACATATTCTGTACTGCAAGTACCATGCATTTTGGACAGCTCTTTATTTTTCGGCAGCGCCTACATCGGGTTGAATATGTGACGAGTTAGAATATTTCGTATCGTGTAGCTTAACTCGGGATAGTATCGTTGCGCGGGATAGTATGTTCGCGTGTCTTATGGAAGCATGTTTTACATTTGGGTCGAAATTTTTTACTCGTTATATTTCACAAATATGCCTTCTGGCGGAACTTGGAACAGTCGATTTTGATTGTGCGGGACGGATGCCGTGAATAATCGAAATCCGAAAAGAATGTAAATTTATTTCTGACAGGGATTCATTCTGTCCAGCAAGTACCATGCATTTTGGACAGTTCATTATTTTTCGGAAGTGGCTAAATCGGATTGAAAATGTGACCAATTCAAATATTTCTTCACGGGTAGCTGGACTCTGGAAAGCATCTTTGCGTTTTGTTCGCGTGGCTGATGAAAGCATGTTTACATTTGAGCCGGAAATTTTCCACTCATTATGTTTCACAAATGTGCCTTCTAGCAGAACTTCATCCATTCGATTTTGAACGTGAGTGACGAATACCGCAAATAAACGATATCCCAAAAAATGAAGATTTATTTCTCACAGGGACTTATTCCGTCCTGCAAGTACCATGCATTTTGGACAGCTCTATATTTTCCGGAAGCGGCTGAATCGGGTTGAGAATGTGACGAATTAAAATATTTCTTCACGTGTACCCGATCACGACAACGCATGTTTGCGTTTTGTTCGCGTGCCTGATGGAAGCAAGTTTTACATTTGGGCTATAAATTTTTCACTCGTAATATTTCACAAAGGTGCCTTCTGACGGAACTTGGAACAGTTTATTTTGAACGTGCGGGTCTGATACCGCGAATAAAGGAAATCCCAAAAGAATGAAGACTTATTTCTCACAGGCACGTATTCTGTCCTGCAAGTATCATGCATTTTGGACAGCTCACTATTTTTAGGAAGCGGCTAAATCGGGCTGAGATTGTGACGAATTAAAATATTTCTCCAAGTGTAGCTGATCACGGAAAAGCATCTTTGCGATTTGTTCGCGTGCTTTATGGAAGCATGTTTTACATTTGGGCCGGACATTTTTCACCCGTTATATTTCACAACTGTGCCTCCGGGCAGAACTTCGAACCGTCGATTTTGAACGTGCGTGATGGATGCCGCGAATAAACGACATCCGAAAACAATGAAGGTTTATTTCTTATTCTGTCCTGCAAGTATTCTTATTCTGTCCTGCAGTTCATTATTTTTCGGAAGTGGATAAATCGGATTCAAAATGTGCCCAATTCAAATATTTCTTCACGGGTAGCTGGACTCTGGAAAGCATCTTTGCGTTTTGCTCGCGTGGCTGATGAAAGCATGTTTACATTTGAGCCGGAAATTTTCCACTCATTATGTTTCACAAATGTGCCTTCTAGCAGAACTTCATCCATTCGATTTTGAATGTGCGTGACGAATACCGCAAATAAACGATATCCCAAAAAATGAAGATTTATTTCTCACAGGGACTTATTCTGTCCTGCATGTACCATGCATGTTAGACAGCTCTTTGTTTTTCAGGAAGCGGCTAAATCGGGTTGGAAATTTGACGACCTAAAACATTTCTTCACGGGTAGCTGGACTCGGGAAAGTATCCTTGCGATTTGTTTGCGTGCCTTATGGAAGCATGTTTTACATTTGGGCCGTACATTTTTCACTCCTTATATTTCACAAATGCGCCTTGTGGCGGAACTTGGAAAAGTCGATTTGGATTGTCCGGGACGGATGCCGTGAATAATCGAAATCCGAAAAGAATGCAGATTTATTTCTGACAGCGATTCATTCGGTCCCGCAAGTTCCATGCATTTTGTACAGTTCATTATTTTTCGGAAGTGGCTAAATCGGATTGAAAATGTGACCAATTAAAATATTTCTTCACGGGTAGCTGGACTCGGGAAAGCATCTTTGGGTTTTGTTCGCGTGGCTGATGGAAGCATGCTTTACATTTGAGCTGGAAATATTCCACTCGTTATATTTCACAAATGTGCCTTCTAGCGGAACTACATCCATTCGATTTTGAATGTGCGGGACGGATGCCGCGAATAAACGAAATCCCAAAACAATGAAGATTTATTTCTGACGGGGACTTATTCTGTCCTGCAAGTACCATGCATTTTGGACAAATCTTTATTGTTGGGAAGCTGATAAATCGGGTTGAGAATGTGACAAGTTAACATATTTCTTCACGGGTAGCCGATCACGGAAAAGCATGTTTGCGTTTTGTTCGCGTGGCTGATGGTATCATGTTTTACATTTATGCAACGAATTAAAATATTTCTTTACGAGTAGCTGAAGTCGGGCAAGCATCTTTGCGCTTTCTTCGCGTGCCTTATGGAAACATATTTTACATTCTGGCCGGACATTTTTCACTCGTTATATTTCACAAATATGCCGTCTGGCGGATCTTGGAACAGTCTCTTTTGAATGTGTGCGACAAAAACCGCGAATACACGAAATACCAAAACAATGAAGATTTATTTCTCACAGGGACTTATTCTGTCCTGCAAGTACCATGCATTTTGGAGAGCTCTTTATTTTTCGGAAGAGGCTATATCGGGTTGAAAAAGTGACGAATTAAAATATTTCTTCATGGGTAGCTGAAATCCGGAAAGCATCTTTGCGCTTTGTTCGCGTGCCTTATTGGAGCATGTTTTACATTTCGGCCGGATATTTTTCACTCGTTGTATTTCACAAATGTGCCTTCTGGCGGAATTTGGAACAGTCTATTTTGAATGTGCGGGACGACTACATTTCGTTGCCGCGAATAAACAAAATCCCAAAAGAATGAAGATGTAGTTCTCAAAGGGACTTATTCTGTCCTGCAAGTACCTTGAATTTTGGACAGCTCTTTATTTTTCGGAAGCGGCTAAATCGGGTTGAAAATGTGACGAATTAAACTATTTCTTTACGGGGAGCTGAAGTCCGTAATGCATCTTTGCGGTTTGTTCGCGTGCCTTATGGAAGCATGTTTTACATTTTCGCCGGAAATTTTGCACTCGTTATATTTCATAAACGTGCCTCCGGCGGAACTTCATCCATTCGATTTTGAATGTGCGGGACGGATGCCGCGAATAAACGACATCCCAAAACAATGAAGATTTATTTCTTATTCTGTCCTGCAAGTACCAAGCATTTTGGACAGATCTTTATTTTTCAGAAGCGGCTAAATCGGGTTGAGAATGTGACGAGTTAACATATTTCTTCACTGGTAACAGATCACGGAAAAGCATCCTTGCGCTTTGTTCGCGTGCCTTATGGATGCATGTTTTACATTTGGGCCGGACATTTGTCACTCGTTATATTTCACAAATGTGCCTTCTGGCGGAACTTGGAGCAGTCGATTTTGATTGTGCGGGACGGATGCCGGGAATAAACGAAATCCGAAAATAATGAAGATTTATGTCTCACAGGGACATATTCTGTCCTGCAAGTACCATGCATTTTGGACAGCTCTTTATTTTTGGGCAACGCCTACATCGGGTTGAAAATGTGACGAATTAAAATATTTCGTCTCGGGTAGCTTAACTCGGCATAGTATCTTTGCGCTTTGTTCGCGTGCCTTATGGAAGCATGTTTTGCATTGGGGTCGAAATTTTTTACTCGTTATATTTCACAAATGTGCCTTCTGGTGCAACTTCATTCATTCGATTTTGAATGCGCCGGACGGATGCCGCGAATAAACGAAATCCCAAAACAATGAAGATTTATTTCTTATTCTGTCCTGCAATTACCATGCATTTTGGACAGCTCTTTATTTTTCGGAAGCGGCTAAGTCCGGTTGAGAATGTGACGAGTTAAAATATTTCTTTACCGGTAGCCGATAACGGAAAATCATGTTTGCGTTTTGTTCGCGTGGCTGATGAAAGCATGTTTACATTTGAGCCGGAAATTTTTCACTCGTTATATTTCACAAATGTGCCTTCTGGCGGAACTTGGAACAGTCTATTTTGAATGTGCTTGACGGATACCGCAAATAAACGAAATCCCAAAAAATGAAGAGTTATTTCTCACAGGGACTTATTCCGTCCTACAAGTACCATGCATTTTGGACAGCTCTTTATTTTTCGGATGCGGCTGAATCGGGTTCATAATGTGACGAATTATAATATTTCTTCACCTGTACCCGATCACGAAAACGCATGTTTGCGTTTTGTTCGCCTGCCTGATGGAAGCAAGTTTTATATTTGGGCTGGAAATTTTACACTCATAATATTTCACAAACGCGCCTTCTGACGGAACTTGGAACAGTCTATTTTGAACGTGCGGGACCGATACCGCGAATAAAGGAAATCCCAAAAGAATGAAGACTTATATCTCACAGGGACGTATTCTGTCCTGCAAGTATCATGCATTTTGGACAGGTCACTATTTTTAGGAAGCGGCTAAATCGGGCTGAGAATGTGACGAATTAAAATATTTCTCCAAGTGTAGATGATCACGGAAAAGCATCTTTGCGATTTGTTCGCGTGCCTTATGGAAGCATGTTTTACATTTGGGCCAGACATTTTTCACTCGTTATATTTCACAACTGTGCCTCCGGGCAGACCTTCGAACAGTCGATTTCGAATGTGTGGGACGGATACCGCGAATAAACGAAATCCCAAAAGAATGTAGATTTATTTCGGTCGGGGACTTATTCTGTTCTGCAAGTATCATGCAATTTGGACAGCTCACTATTTTTAGGAAGCGGCTAAATTGGGTTGAGAATGAGACGACATAAAATATTTATTCACAGGTAGCCGATCACGAAATAGCATGTTTGCGTTTTGTTCGCGTGGCTGATGGAAGCATGCTTTACATTTGAGCTGGAAATTTTCCACTCGTTATATTTCACAAATGTGCCTTCTAGCGGAACTTCATCCATTCGATTTTGAATGTGCTGGACGGATGCCGCGAAGAAACGAAATCCCAAAAGAATGAAGATTTATTTCTCACGGGGACTTATTCTGTCCTGCAAGTACCATGCGTTTTGGACAAATCTTTATTGATGGGAAGCTGATAAATCGGGTTGAGAACGTGACGAGTTAAAATATTTCTTCACGGGTAGCCGATCCCGGGAAAGCATGTTTGCGTTTTGTTCGCGTGGCTGATGGTATCATGTTTTACATTTACGCAACGAATTAAAATATTTCTTTACTTCTTCTAAAATATTTCTTTACTAGCTGAACTCGGGAAAACATCTTTGCGCTTTGTTCGCGTGCCGTATGGAAACATATTTTACATTTGGGCCGGACATTTTTCACTCGTTATATTTCACAAATATGCCGTCTGACGGATCTTGGAAAAGTCTCTTTTGAATGTGCGGAACAGAAGCCGCGAATAAACGAAATACCAAAAGAATGAAGATTTATTTCTCACAGGGACATATTTACGCTGTTTATGATGCAAATATAGGCTCGGTCCGGTACCGAACCGAGATGAGGCGACGCTAGGAACATGACAAATGGGGTGCTGAGATAGTAAAAAATAACGGTTTAGCTTGATATAAGTCATTTTTTCAAGTTTAAGTAGGCGCTAGAGACACATATTTACCAATATTGTCCATTATCCTGTTAAAAACACAAATTTTTATCCGAAAATACCCATATTATAAACCGTATCCGCCTATGTTGCCAGATGCGTGGAAGCTTTTCTGTTATGCCACAAGATCCCCTCCAAGACTGGAGCCTATTTGTACTGGAGCCTATTTGTGTAGAGCCAAGTACTTTTCATAGTGGTGGGTAAAAATTTTTGACCAATCACAGACAAGCATTTCTGCAACAGCTCCTTTTATTGGTGACATTCCATCAAGCGTGTCAGCTGTTATGCCGGTGCAGAACTGGCGCTCTAACGACACGTGAGCGGCTGGTTATCGGTAAGTAAAAGGGGAATAAATGGATAATGTGATAAATTATTAAATTAAAGTCACATTTTTCAGATAGAAATAGTCGGAAGCTATCTTTGCATAACGCATGTGATAGGTGTTATTTCTTTTTGAACCTCTGACAGAGTGGGAAACTTACTTTCCGGGTTGGGAGTTGGAGTGCGTACCAATTTCTTCCGGAGTGCATTTTCATGGACATTTTTATGCATGGAATCTGTTTACCAGTAACCAACCGGAAAAACCTAAATCAGTACCTACATAATATGCATAAGTAATATCATTCTCATTTTTGGTCAAATCAAATGCCAAAACATACGAACAAAGAAGTGAACAATGGATGGCACCGCCCGGCAGTGACCCGTAATAATCGGCACTGTTTTGTTTCTTATAACTCACAGGAGAAATGTGTTTCCTTTCACTGTTGGTCTCAGTACAAGGCTAGCCATATGAAAAACAAACAAAAATACTTCACCCTCAGCTCAGAGAGCATACCTACCTACGCAGCCAATTTCCCACGTAATACGGACGCAACTCTGCTACAGCACACGCCACAGTTGGATGTGATCAGAGCAAAGGATCAGTCAAGGTCTTGTGTTTACTGTTAACTTGTGTGGACACTGTTAACCATGTGTTCAAAGTTGCTAATGGTTATGACATACAAAATACCTTGCATTGATTGGTTGACAGACAGATTTCAGAACAGAAAATGCTAATGCAGCCAATTCTGATCGGTGGCCTCCGGTACTCTGGAGACGTCTCTTAAAATTGTTAAAGTTTCCCACTACAGGGTGGCAGAAACACAGGTATTCCGAGACTTGGCTCCATAGCCGGAGAACAGTTCTCAGTGTGCATGTGCATCATCTTGCAAGTTGCTGTTGGCGCGTTGTTGGCAATTCCGGTGGTTGAGATTGATGGAGTGTGTGAAGCTGTGGTCCAGCTGCTGACTGCTACAAAATGTGATTAGTTTGAGTGGTGACCGTAAGTGGAATAACCAGCATTTTTTTTGGGTGTCGTTCTGGGTTTGTTTTTATTGATATCTTTGTTCCCACATTTGTGTCGGAGTACATGTGAAGCCTATCCTATCCAGTATGAACCCGGAGTGCAAGAATATTTTCAGAGATAAGATCTCTTAAGAAGTGCCTTAATTCCCACCCTGACCTCTGGAGACCGCAAGGATGATGCAATTGGCTTCGTCAATGTGTTAGCATGGTAGTCCTAATGTGAATGTGATGTATGCATGCAATGGAAATGAATTTTCGCTCAGTAGTCCACTAACAAAAAACATTTGTTATAAGTGAATGAACAGGTACAGAGCATTCAGGAAATTATTTCGGTGATCCAGCATAAAAGTCATAAAGTCATAAAGTATTAAGGCTTAATAAGAGCCACAGGGGCCCATCTGGGTTAAGCCTATCTAGAAAAGGTACTAGAATGTACATACTCCCACCCCAATCAATCCCTTATCCCAAGTTCCGAGGAAGCTATATATCCCAGCCCATCTAACACCACTCACTTGCTACCACCTAACACCCTCAATAATCACAAGCTCCTCCCATCACACCCATCGTGCCACCATAGACAACCTCATCAGCATCACATCCCGAAGGAAGGTGCCGAATCCACTGCTAGGCACATCCCACAGAAATTCATAAAGCGTTCAGACTTAATAAGAGACTCACGTGCTATTGCATAATACACTCAACAATTACAAACTCCTCCCATCATACACATTGTGCTACCATAGACAATCTCATCAGTATCACATCCCGAAGGAAGGTGCTGAATCCACTGCTAGGTACACCCTATATAAAGTTATAAAGCATTTAGACTTAATAAGAGACTCACTTGCTATTCCATAACACAGTCAACAATTACAAACTCCTCCCAACTCCCACTCCTCCCTGTCGATCAACCTTCCCTGGAATACAGAAAAACAATCCCCCTATTCTTATAATGATTGTCTATGCCGTTTTTAAAGATGTTCAGTGTGTTGCTACTGACAATGGTTCCTGGCAGCTGGTTCCAGTGTTCTACTACCCTGTTGGTGAAGAAAGACTGTCTTAACCTTGTCCTGCTGTGATTAACTTTAATTTTGAATTGATGACCTCTAATTGCATCATTTCTGTTAAATTCAAACATTTCCCTGAGATATCCCTGTTCCTGACCATGAACAAATTTAAAAACCTCGATGAGATCTCCTCTCAGCCTTCTATATCTAAGTGAAAACATGTTCAATTTCTTCAGTCTTTCCTCATATTCCAGGTTGCCTATACCATTAACCATTTTTGTTGCCCTCTTTTGTACTCTCTCTAAAAGCCAACAATGAGCTTGGCTCAGCAATGCCAATGTTGGGGACTTCCAAGACAATAGAGTAGGTAGGTA
Organism: Ashinkailepas kermadecensis; assembly: GCA_034440615.1. Lineage (NCBI taxonomy): Eukaryota > Metazoa > Arthropoda > Thecostraca > Neolepadidae > Ashinkailepas > Ashinkailepas kermadecensis. The sequence continues at coordinate 141,066 of JAOTOM010003400.1, forward strand.
CCTAGGGACAGGATGGGAATCAGGGCACTTTTTAAGAGATTGTATCTCTGAAAACATTTTTGCACTCCAGGTTCATACTAGATAGGATGGGCTTCACATGTACTCCGACACAAATGTGGGAACAAAGATATCAATAAAAACCAACACAGAATGACTCCCCAAAAAATTGGTAAATATCAAAATCAAGGTAAAATGTGATTTTTTGGATTTTTGTTGTTGTAATGGTATGCTTTCTGACATGATGAAGATGATGCGGTCACTCATTTTCACAGCAAATGATTACTTTTAAGTCAACTGCAGTCGATACAACTGATGACGTCATAGGCACAGGTCTGCAACTTTTAGCCCCAATGCTTTGAGAAGGTTTGTCTATGGACTACTAAATAAATAAATCAGAATAAATAAAATAACTTAACCTAACCTAACAGGAAAACCAGTATATGCAATATGCTATATTTGTAGAGTGATGATTTTGCTAGTGTATTTCTTTGCCAACTGAAAAGTAATCATTTGCAGAGAAAAGGAGTAGTCGCAACATAATTTCCACGTTCAAATACCCCATATTAAAAAAATCCCAAGTCACATTTTAGCTTGATCTTGATATATACCCAAAAAAGGTTATTCCACTTAAGTCACCACTCAAACTAACCACTTTCTGTAGCAGTCAGCAACCAGACTGCAGCTTTGCACACTCCTATCAATCTCAACCATTGGTATTGCAGACAATAATGCACCAACAACACTTGCAAGATGGTGAGCATGCACACTGAGTACAATGTTCTCTGGGTTTCAAGCTGCAACTCTGAAAACCTGTGTTCTTGCCACCCATATAGTGGGAAAATTTGACAGTTTCCAGAGACGTCCTACAGAATCCTGCAGGCTGCCAATCAGAATTGGCTGTGTTAAAATTTTATGTTCGGAAATCTGTCTGTCAGCTCATCAATGCAAGGTATTTTTTATATGACATCATAGCCATTAGCAACTTTGAACACATAGTCAACAGTGGTATACTGCAAACACAAGATATTGACTGATCCTTTGCTTTGCGCACCTTTATCACATCCGACTGGAGTGTGTGGTAGCGGAGTTACGTTCATATTACATAGAAAATTGGCTGAGTAGGTAGGTATGCACTCTAAGCTGAGGGTGAAGTGTGAATCATTTTTGTTTGTTTTTTATATGGCTAGCCTTGTACTGAGACCAACAATGAAAGGAAAGTACATTGCTCCTGTGAGTTATGAGAGACAACAGTGCTATTTATCACGAGTTGCTGCCTGGTGGTGCCATCAATTATTCACTTCTTTGTTCCTATGTTTTGACATTTCATTTGACCAAAAATGACTATGCATATTACTTATGCATGTTATGTACGTACTGATTACATAGGTTTTTCTGGTTCGTTACTGGTGAACAGATTCCATGCATAAAAAAATTATGTCCATGAAAATGTACTCCGGAAGAAGTTGGTATGCACTCTTACTCCCAACCCAGAAAGTAAGTTTCCCACTCTGCCTAGGAAGGTGCATAGGTATGTAGGGGGTCTGAGGTGATTGAAGAGGGGGGTAATTGTACTGTGTTTACCAAATGCCAAAATTAACATGCTATACTTATTCAAATGGTTCCTTTCTACGAAAATCCCCTAACCACTCGCAAAGAACAAGTTTAAAACAATTATGTTGTTATGGTGTGCCATATTTCAAACATGAGAATGTGGTGCAGGATTACTTTACTGTAGCTGTTGTGGCACAAGTTATTAGTAGCACTAAAAAATACAGGTGTGATTGAAATAAAATTATCTGAAGTCACTTCCTTATGGTTTTCATATGCTGACTGCTCTTGGAAACCTGAAAATGGTGCCTGTGAACTTTGCTAACTCCATAAACAAAGAAGTGGTATAACTATGTGATTGGACATTCATATTTTGGTAGAGAAAGGTCCATTGTTTATGAATACTGTCGTCTTTTTGTTATTTACATGCTGAATGTAACATGTCCAAAGGTAGGTGTTTGGAAATGGAACATGTTTGGATTCCCCTGCTTCACCTAGGTGGATATGGTAATCTTCAAGTATTACCCCTTGCACTTTATTTATATCAACAATGTACCTAGGTCACAGACAGCTGACTGCCTGTCAGCTGTTCATGGCATCACTCAAAGTATGGGTAAAAACCTCCAGCTTGGTTCACTGAATGAACCCAGGAGCATTATATTAAGTCAGGTTATATTATGTTCAGTTGTTCTGCTGACTCCCCTTAATAAGTACCAGATCAACCCCTTCAAACTATCCATGGTGATCCCCAGGTTCATCCAGTGATTTTGGCTGGAGGTTTTTCTCCATACTTGGAGTGATGTCACCAATAGGTGACTAGCAGTCAGCTGACATTGACTAAGATTATGAGGGGTAATACATGAAGAATACCAGTAGGTACTATGCCCAAGGCTATAGAACACAGGTAGAAAGCTCCTCTTCCCAAAAATGGAGAATCTTGAGCCAACCAATCAGCATTTAACAACCTCTGCCAATAGTGACAATAGTAAAGACCATAGAGCAAAACTCGTGGAAGCCATTATTCATATATTATTTCATTCTTTGTGCTCATTTTCTACAAAGGCATTCTTGATATTTTAATATTCGTCTTGAATACAACTTTATAACAAAGTCACCTCTAATAGGGCACAAAATTGGTTATTTGTGTGTGTGTCACCTAGTGCCCTAGAGCTCCACTCAGGGCAGACTCCAGCCATAGGCAGAATAGCAGTCACAATGACCCTGCTATTGCTATGGTTCAGGGTGGCCAGAAGGGCCCTGTAGTCCTGCAGCAGCTCCTCACTCCTAGACTGATACCTAGGAGAACCACCACAATTTCAGCACACTCTACTAATATCCTGCTTTATATATATATATATATATATATATATATATATATATATATATATATATATATATATATATATATATATATATATATATATATATATATATATATAATATATATATATATAATATATATATATATAATATAAATATATATATAATATAAGCAGGATATTAGTAGAGTGTGCTGAAATTGTGGTGGTTCTCCTAGGTATCAGTCTAGGAGTGAGGAGCTGCTGCAGGACTACAGGGCCCTTCTGGCCACCCTGAACCATAGCAATAGCAGGGTCATTGTGACTGCTATTCTGCCTATGGCTGGAGTCTGCCCTGAGTGGAGCTCTAGGGCACTAGCAGCCAATGCCAGGGTAGGTAGACTCTGCCATGAGTCATCATGGCATCATCATCATAAAGTCATTATGGTAAAATGTTCTTAGTGGAGTCCCCCAGTGGTTAGTACTGGGGCCACTATTGTTCATTATATTTGTAAATAACATTGAAAGCAGCCTAAGCCATGAGGTTTTGAAATTTGCAGATGAATAGAGTACAACAGAGTAGAGTACAACGAATAGAGTACAACAGAGGGCAACAAAAATGGTTAATGGTATAAGCAACCTGGCATATGAGAAAAGATTGAAGAAATTGAATATGTTTTCACTTAGATATAGAAGGCTGGAGGAAATCTCATCGAGGTCTTTCAATTTGTTCATGGTCAGGAACAGGGATATCTCAGGGAAATGTTTGAATTTAACAGAAATGATTATTAGAGGTCATCAAATACAAACAATTAGAGATCCTAAATTACAAATTAAAGTTTATCACAGCAGGACGACAAGGTTAACACAGTCTTTATTTACCAACAGGGTAGTAGAACACTGAAACCAGCTGCCAGAAACCATTGTCAGTAGCGGCACACTGAACATCTTTAAAAACAGCATAGACTCTTCAGATCTATAGAATGCTCCAATTCTACATTTTGTTCCATGCTTCAGAATGCTATCTAACCACGAGGATTCTACTCCTTCATTATCTACACTATCCTCTATGGAATGACTTTTCATTACTTGTCTGACATACAAGAGTATCCCCCTCCTATCCCTGCCTTCCTTTGATTAGCTTTTCAACGAACATATATGCATGCAGTTCCACAATTTTGTTCCTAACCCTTCTCGCATTGACATAAAAGCATGATACACTATTCCTTTCCTTGCTTGCAATATTTCTAACAGAGTGCAACACTTTTGTCTCATTTGATAGCTGCTAAATTTATGTCCTGTTAAAAAACCACTGCTGCCAAGTTCAGTTCTGTGTTGCATGCAGTTTGGAATTTGGAAGGTGGCCGGCATCACTGCTCCCGATCAGGCTCCCCTGGCCTTAAGCCTCTTGACTTCCTAAACTCTTGTTTTTTTTTGCATTTGGTGTGTGTATTCTATATTCAATAGACAAGTTAGAGAGAGTGCAGCACAAAGGAACTAGACTCATCAGTGGAATATGTAACTTAGAATATGGAGAAAGGCTTGTGGCATTAGATATGTACTCACTCAAGTATAGGAGATTAAGGGGGGACATAATATAAACGTACAAAATTGTTACAGGACTAGATCAGGTCAATTTAAATGGTGCTCTTCAGTTTAGAGTATCACATAGGGGTCATCAATTCAGGTTAAACAAGTTGAGGTGTAGGACAGTTAAGCGTGAACAGGTCTTCAGTCAAAGGGTTGCTGATCAGTGTAATGAGCTGCCTGCTGATGTTGTGGGGAGTTCCTCATTGAATGTATTTAAAAGTAGGGTGCATAATTTTTTTAGACAGGATAATCTTGTTCTTGAGTTCTAATCTGTGATGGACAAGGTGAGATTTATGTCAAGTAAGTGTGCACGGCACAGACCCCTTTAAGCAGGCATGGATGCAGTTTGAAAATTATTGATAAGGCATTCAATCCACATTTGTTATGAGTGATCAGGGGAATAAGGCTGGAAAGCTAGGGTAGATAGGCATTGATAGGTGTGTGGGATATTGGAAAACTGGTTCTTCAGGATGTGGGATGGTTGGGGAGGGTCTTTTTACCAGGCTTATATTATCTTCCATTTACAGACTTGATGGGCCTTTGGGTCTCTTATTAAGTCTAAATTCTGTATAACTCTATACCTAGCAGTGCATTCAGCACCTTCCTTCAGGATGCGATACTGATGAGATTGTCTATGGTAGCACAATGGGTATAATGGGAGGAGTTTGTAATTGTTGAGTGTGTTATGCAATAGCAAGTGAGTCTCTTATTAAGTCTAAACACTTTAAAACTTTGTATACAGTGTTCCCAGCAGTGGATTCAGCACCTTCCTTCGGGATGTGATACTGATGAGATTGTCTATGGTAGCACAATGGGTATGATGGGAGGAGTTTGTAATTGTTGAGTGCGTTATGCAATAGCAAGTGTGAAGTGAGTCTCTTATCAAGTCTAAACGCTTTATAACTTGATATAGGGTGTACCTAGCAGTGGATTCAGCACCTTCCCTCGGGATGTGATACTAATGAGATTGTCTATGGTAGCACAATGGGTATGATGGGAGGAGTTTGTAATTGTTGAGTGTGTTATGCAATAGTAAGTGAATTGGTGCTCGATAGGCTGGGATATATAGCTTCCTAGGAACTTGCGATAAGGGATTGATTGGGGTGAGAGTATGTACATTTATGGTACCTTTTCCAGATAGGCTTAACCCAGATGGGCCGCTGTGGCTCTTATTAAGCCTTAACACTTTATGACTATCTGGCTGGTCATGATTTTTGGCCTCTTGGTGCATTTCGGTGCATATTTGTTCTCAGCTGGTGTGCTCCTCATCAAAGCATTGGCTATGCTTCGCAGTCTGGCCAATATGCAACTTTGATTAAGCAAGGTTATGCACCATTGATGACTGACCAAGGAAGCAGAGCATTTGCTGTGGTCAAAAGAGCAGGCATTTAGGAAATGGAAGCATCTTAACTACCACACCAATGCTTTGACCACACAAATGAAGTTATATATATTATAAAGTCATAAAGTGACTTAATAGGGCTGAATCAGAGCTACAAGGGCCCAACTGGGTTAAGCCTATCTAGAAAAGATACTATAAAAGTACATGCTCTAACCCCAATCAATCCATTATCTCAAATTCCTAGGAGCTATATATCCCAGCCTATCTAGCACCATTCACCTGGTATTGCATAGCACACCCCTCAACAATTACAAACTCCTCCAATCATACCCATTGTGCTACCATAGCCAATCTTATCAGCATCACATCTTGAAGGGAGGGGACGAGTGGTCTAGGGGTAAGATCCTCGTCTCACAATCGAAAGGTTGTGGGTTCGAGTCTCACCTGTTGCTACTCTTCGCCCGCGACCAATCGGCGTGAGAGATTGGCGATGCTACATGACTCAACGGTCGACGTGTCGTAAAGCCAATAACCAACCACATCCTGAAGGAAGGTGCTGAATCCACTGCTAGGTATACCCTATATAAAGTTATAAGGTGTTTAAACTTAATAAGAGACCGAAGTCCCATCCAGTTAAGTCTGTAAATGCAAGATACCATAAGCCTGGTAAAAAGACCTACCCCAACCATCACCACATCCTAAAGAAACCATCCACCAACATCCCACACACTTATCAATGCCTATCTACCCTAGCTATCCAGCCCTATTCCCTTGACCCCTCTTAACACATGTGGATTGAATGCCTTGCCAATAATTTTCAAACTGCATCCATATCTGCTTAAAGGGGTCTGTGCCGTGCACACTTACTTAGCATAAATATCACCTTGTCCATCACAGATTAGAACTCAAGAACAAGATTTTCCTGTCTAAAAAAAATTATGCACCCTACTTTTAAATACATTCAATGAGGAACTCCCCACAACATCAGCAGGCAGTCTATTCCACTGACCAACAACCCTTTGACTGGAGACCTGTTGTTGCTTAACCGTCCTACACCTCAAATTATCTAACTTGAATTGATGACCCCTATGTGATAGTCTAAACAAAAGAGCATCATTCAAATTGACCTGATCCAGCCCTCTAACAATTTTGTACATTTCAATCATGTCCCCCCTTAATCTCCTATACTTGAGTGAGTACATATCTAATGCCACAAGCCTTTCTCCATTTTTAAGTTACCTATTCCACTCATAAGTCCAGTTGATTTGTGCTGCACTCTTTCTAACATATCTATATCTTTCTCAAGGTAGGGGCTCCATGCTTCTACAGAATATTCCAAGTGGGGTCGGACACATGCTAAGTACAGTTTTTTTTCCATAACTGCATTGCTCTTATATCTCACACTTCTATTAATGAGTCCCAGCATCCTGAGTGCCCTGTTCCTAGCTGATATAAATTGTTTTTCTGCATTAAGGTCTTTTGAAACCAACACACCCGAAGTCCCTTTCCCCTTCGATAACATCCAGTTCCTGCCCTCCCATTGTATATTTGAAAGTCTCACCTCGAGACTACAGATGCATAACTTTACACTTATCATAGTTGAAAGACAGCTGCCATTGATCAGCCCATTATTAGGGCAACTGAAAGACTAGCTGGAATTAAATTAGCTTGGTAATGTTCAGTAGACAATGCTAGAAGGTTCTTTAGTTTCTGCAAATTTAAACCTAGACAATGTAGAGTAGGGCCACTGGAGGTAGTGGTGAAATGTGTTAATGATTGTGGCATGGTTGACCCACTAAGCAAGCAAATGTGATAATTCCTTTTTTTGCAAGTATAAATCAAGAACATGCAAAACCACTGAAGGTTTTGCTATGCAAGGCTATATGTTGAATGAGTATATCACTCCTGAGGTTGCAAGATAACAGTTGCAGAAAATATCACCTAATATTTCTGCTGGACCAGATTATGTATAAATTTATATACTGTATATGTATACATATATATATATATATATATATATATATAGTACCAGTTTAAAAATGGGTAGTGTGAGGTGTGTAGAAAGCTACAGACCAGTCAGTTTCACCTTACTACTTTGCAAGGTACTAAAAGAACTGGAAAAGTTATAGGTTGTATTGAAACATTGTTAAGGGGAAGAAAACAGAGTTTAGTGTCAAATGGAAACTTGATGTTAATCTGAATGGAAGGATGTTCTAGGTGAAGTGTTACAGGGCTCTGTTTGGGTCCAATTGTCATCATCTTTATGAATAGCATTGAGGCAGGGCTGAGGAATAGGATATTCAAATTTGCTGAGGAAATGAAGCCAGAATGAGTGGGTAACAATGGTGATCAGTCGAGTGATATTCAACGAGGCTTGCAGGACCTAAGAAGTATACTGATGAAGGGCAAATGTGTTTCAACTATCATAAGTGTAAGGTTATGCACCTGGTGTCTGGAGGCGAGACATTCAGATATACAATTGGAAGTAGGGAACTTGGTGTCATAGATGAGGACAGAGGCTGAGGTGTTAGTGGATATAGGACATTTCAAATGGATATAGGATATACTTGGATATAGGGGATTAAGTGGTTAGTTAGTTAGTTATTTGGGCTTTAGGGCGCTTCGACCAGAATTGATCATTCGCGCCCAGGGGATTAAGTGGTGATATGATTTAAATGTATATGATCACTAAAAAGTTAGATAATGTCAAACTGAATGATGTTCTTTTATTTAGAGTATCACCTAGAAGTCCGTAATTCAGGTTGAACAAGTCAAATTGTGGGGCAGTTCAGCACCAACAGATTTTCAGTCAAAGGGGGCTGATCGATGGAATAGGCTGCCGTCTGATGTTGAGGGGAGTCCCTCAGTAAATGCATTAATACATAGTGTAAACAATTGTTTTTGGGGTTGCCAAGTTGTTTTTGTAGTCCTAATTAATGGTGAATGGGGTGAGGTGTATGCTAGTATGCGTGCTCTGTGCAGGCCCCTTTAAGGAGGCATGGATGAAGTTTGATAACTATTGATCAGGCATGGTTCCCCTCAACCATGCTTTAATCCAACCTATAACTTTTCGAATAATGCCATGGTGCTGTAGTTGGTGAATTAGTCTCTTATGTGGAACTTTATCAGAAGCTTTGCTAAAATCCAAGTACACAACATTCATCCTGCTTAGATTGTCTACTTCTTTAGTAACATACTCCATGAACTCCAATAGGTTAGTTAAACAAGATCTTCAAGATCAAAATCCATGTTGAGTATCCCTTAAAAGATTGTCTATCAAGATGAATCTGATCGTTCTGATTAACCAGATTTTCTAGTACCTTGCCAACTATTGAGGTCAAGCTGACTTGCCTGTAGTTTCCTACACACTTCATACTTCCCTTTTTGAAAATTGGTACTACATTTGCGTTTCTCCAATCTTCAGGTACTTCGGAATATATGGACAACGGCTTGTGGCATTATATATGTACACACTCAAGTATAGGAGAAGGAGTATAGGAGAATAGGAGAAATATAGGAGAAGGGGGCACGTGATTGAAATGTACAAAGTTGTTAAAGGACTAGATCAGGTCAATTTGAATGGCGCTCTTCAGTTTAGAGTATCACATAGGGGTCATCAATTCAGGTTAGACAAGTTGAGATGTAGGACAGTTAAGCGACAACAGGTCTTCAGTCAAAGGGTTGTTGATCAGTGGAATGGGCTGCCTGCTGATGTTGTGGGGAGTTCCTCACTGAATGTATTTAAAAGTAGCGTGGATATATTTTTTTAGACAGGAAAATCCTGTTTTTGAGTTCTAATTTGTAATGGATGGGGTGAGATTTATGCTAAGTAAGTGTGCATGGTACAGACCCCTTTAAGCAGGCATGGGTGCAGTTTGAAATTTATTGATAAGGCATTCAATCAACATGTGTTAAGAGGGATCAGGGGAATAGGGCTGGATAGCTAGGGTAGAAAGGCATTGATAGGTGTGTGGGATATTGGTGAATGGTTTCTTCAGCATGTGGTGATGGTTGGGGTGGGTCTTTTTTACCAGTCTTATGGTATCGTCCATTTACAGACTTAAATTGATGGGCCCTTGGGTCTCTTGTTAAGTCTAAACGTTTTATAACTATATAGGGTGTACCTAGCAATGGATTCAGCACATTCCTTCAGGATGTGATACTGATGAGATTGTCTATGGTAGCACAATGGGTATGATTGGAGGAGGTTGTAATTGTTGAGTGTGTTATGCAATATCAGGTGAATGGTGCTGGATAGGCTAGGATATATAGCTCCCTAGGAACTCGAGATAGTGGATTCATTGGGGTGAGTGTATGTACATTTATAATATCTTTTCTAGATATGCTTAACCCAGATGGGGCCCTGTGGCTCCTGTTAAGCATTAACACTCTATGACTGATGAATTTATGAGATCTCATTGAGGTCTTTCAATTTGTTCATTGTCAGGAACAGGAATATCTCAGGACAATGTTTGAATTTAACAGAAATGATTATTAGAGGTCATCAAATACAAACAATTAGCGGTCATCGATTCAAAATGAAAGTTAATCACAGCAGGACAAGGTTAAAACAGTCTTTCTTCACCAACAGGGTAGTAGAACACTAAAACCATCTGCCAGAAACCATTGTCAGTAGCAGCACACTGAACATCTTTAAAAGCAGCATAGACAATCATTATAAGAATAGGCTTGCTTTTTTGGTATTCCAGGGAGGGCTGATCGACCATTTGGTGGGCAACTGGTTCAGTGTGCAGAGTACAGCCAGGAAGGGCCCTTGTGGCTCATAGTTGCAGTGATCTCTTATGTCTTTATGTTTTTAGACAGGCTTTCAAGTATTCTGAAGTAGCTGTAGGTTGATGAAATGCAAATGTAGTACCAGTTTAAAAAAAATAAAGTGTGAAGTGTGTAGAAACCTACAGAAACCTACAGTTTCACCTGAATATTTTGCAAAGTACTATACAAACTGGTCAAGGAGAATGTTCAGACTGATCTGATGAGACATTCAGACTTATTTGATCTGGGATGTCTTGTTCAACCCACCTTCTGGAGTTCATGGAGCATAAAGTTATAAGGTCATAAAGTGTTTAGGCTTAATAAGAGCCACAAGGAATAACCTTCCTGATTTGTTTAGACAGCTAGCTTCTAGCTAGCTTTGTCTAGCTTTGTCTCCCAATATCCTGCTATGTTGAAATTCCCAACAAAACAGTTCTCTCCTGCACTCTCCTACTTGTCTCTTCCTCCATCAACCTGTCCGTGTTTTCATTCTGGTCCGGTGGTCTATAGAATGCCCCAATCCTACATTTTGTTCGATTCTTCAGAATGATATCTAACCACAAAGATTCTACTCCTTCATTATGTACACTATCCTCTTGGAATGACGTTTCATTACTTGCCTGACATGCAAGAACATCCCTCCTCCTGCCCTTGCCTTCCTTTGATAAGCATGCGTATTGTAGCCTGTAAATTCAAATTCTTGCCAGTTGTCTCCCAAAATGCTTTCATTAACCCATGCCTTCATTATGCATGCAGTTCCCCAATTTTGTTCCTAACACTTCTGGCATTGACATAAAAACATGATAAACTATTCCTTTCCATGCTTGCAATATTTATCTTTGCATCAGCTGCATTCCCACATGACCTGCCTAGTTTCCCTGTTTCCTACGGAGAGCCTCCTCACCTATTGCTGAGCAATTCCACTCATCTTGCTCCGATGTAACCCATCTAATGCACACATTCCAGTCCTCTCACACAAATTCAAGAACCTCACCCCAAGCTCCTTGCAATCGTGGACTTCACGTTCTCTCAAAGGCCCTTGCGTCGGCCCAGTGGCTCCTCACGTCGGTCCAGGAGCCCTTCACGTTGGCCCAGGGCCATTCACGTTGGCCCAGGGGCCATTCACGTTGGGCCCAGGGGCCCGTTACTTCGGCTCAGGGCCCCGCGGGCCCCATGCACCTATACCTTGAGGGCCCTGCAGGCCCCTCAGACCCTCCAGGAAGGGGGCGGCTGCCCCATTCGCCCCTCCCTTGGCTACGCCACTGGGACTAGGTCACTTAGATTATGAAGAATGCACTTGATATGATTACTGAATTGGAAATGCACTGTGATCACTAAAGGTTAGATAATGTAAACTGAATGATACTTTTCTATTTAGACTATCACATAGAAGTCCTTAATTCAGGTTGAAGAAATAAATTAAGTTCAATTAAGCCACAGGTTTTCGTAGGGGGCTTGGAATAGGATGCCTGCTGATGTTGAGAGGGAATCCCTCATTATATGCGTTTAAAAATAGGTTGAACATTTTTTGGTTGGAGCTTGTTTTTAGTTCCCCAATGAGTGGTGAATGGGTTAAGATGTATGGTGATATGTGTGCACTGTGTAGGCCTTTCAAGGAGGCATGGCTGGAGTTCGATAACTATTGATGAGTCATGGGTGTGGAAGAATGGTGGTGGTAGTGTTTGTGGCTGCCCGACCGCCGTCAGGTTCCACTGCCGTCAGGGCCGGCCCGGCACGCTTCCGCCGGGGCCAGCTGCCGCACCGCCGACTGCTCCACCGCCGCGCAGAGCCCGCTGCCAGCGTACCGACGCAGACTGCGGCGAGCTTTGAGTGTTACGTTGAGTTGCAGGCACGGAACGTTTCTGATGAGGACCGTGGAATCCATCGCACAGTCCATCAAGGGCACTGCGGATAGGATTGAGTGAGTGTGGAGTGATTGTAGATATTGTAATTATGTATCAGCTATTCCTGACAATACAGAAGTGCATTTGTTTGAAATGTATTGATGCAACCTTGGCATACGGGCACAGCATACGTTCTCACATTTCATACGGCGATATAACTTAGCTAAGCGAACAGTATCTGTCTTAAGCAACTCTGAGATAACTAGTATACTTAAATACCCATTTTCCCGTCGGGATAATTGATAGAAAACCACAACCGAACAAACGAAGTTACATTTTGTCAAATACCAGAACGTTGATGCAGATCATTGAATGCTCTAATTACTGCTCATGCTGACATGACTATGAG
>JAOTOM010003401.1:0-97500 GCA_034440615.1 Ashinkailepas kermadecensis
GTCGCATGTTGCCCAGTTTTGCCTTCATCTGGATCCGCCACTTACATTATTAGGCTTAAAATAGGCATTTCCGTAGGTGAGCAAGGTAGTGTGAGTAGTTTAATTCAAAGTCACCTGAATAGCAAGCAAAACAATGATAATGTTCAGATGCGTGTCCTGTGAAGTTTTCCGGGAAATGTGTCGGAGGTGCCCTCTAAAATTTGCTCATGGAGCCGCCTGTGACATAGTTACAGAACTAAACTTTTGGCAAGAAGTAGAAAAGGAAATTTAAGAAAATACCACCGAATTTCACGCTCATATCACGAAGCGTTGTGGAACGGCATGCAGACAAAACCACAAGGAAGGGGATGGGGACAGAATCCGATCTCCCCCTACTGGAATAGGATTAAAAGAGATAGAGAAGATTGACAAATAAAGCACATTGCAGCACAGGTGTACAGACATGTGAAGATCGAGTGAAACGGAGCTGTCAGGAAGCGCCACAGTCAGTTGATAACCGCCAACATTGGTTGAAGTAGCGATACAGTAAGCCTCACAGAGAACTCACTACAGCTGGAAGGGCGCTGGAATTGTCAGGAATGGCGTCAAATTGGTCTACTTTGCTATGCGGTGGAGAGTGCCGCTGTTGTTGACCGATATTCTTCAAGTAGTGCCTAATTGGTAGACTGGAATCAGTCTCCACTAAACTTTGGCGCCACGTTCCACCGTTACTGGACGCCTTCGGCGCCTCAGAGTTGGCCATAGTAATGAGGTCTGCGTACTTAGGATGTGTTTTATCCAAACATTTATTCGCGTACGAGGAAAAATGAGCTATTTGATGTTACCTTTGAACAGGCCAGGCTCTTTCGGTACTGTAGCGAAAGTTTCATTTAGCTAAACATCATAGCTGTATATAATTGGCAAAATCATCGCCAATTATGATTGGCTATAGAACTAAGTTATATAGCCAATTAGCTATAGAACTAAGTGTGTGTGATCTCACTAGTTGGGGCGCACGGCCAGGCGGCCATCACCCCGGCCGTCGACCGCGGCTTGTGTGACCGTGAGTCAGCGCTGTCGATGGTGCCATTCTGCCAGCATTTTCAGCGTTTGCTCATATGTAACGCTGGATATAATAACATTTGATACAATAAAACTGCCATCTCTGATTTGTAGGATTTCTCACGTTTGATTTATTTTTAATTAGTGTTTGATTTTAAATACCCCCTCCCACCCAGTGAAGCTCGTTCGGCCATGTACCCCAGCGCATTTGCACTTTCTCTGTAAATATACAGAGGAAGTGCAAATATCTCATCTGTAAATATCTCCTCTGCTTTTACTTGCACATCACGCCAGCCTCAAGCGCGCAGCAAATGACCGTCATGGTCTGGCGGGCCTCCAAGCACACACATCCCATATAACCACTCATCACTCACTATCACTCACTCGCGATGGGCGCGGAACGATCCAAGTGGTCGGCGCGCCCGACATCACCAGTCCACCACCACCACATCGCTCACTCTCGCTCCAGTATGTCGCTACTCTTCGTCTGCGACCAGTCGGCGCGAGAGATTGGCCATGCTGTACGGCCGGAGCAGCGGGCGCGTCGTGACGAAACAGAGCCGCACTCGTCGCGTCGGCTGCCGGTGCCATTGGCACTCGATCGTTCGCTGTCACGCGATGTGTGGCCAAGTGTGTCCACGGGAGGGCGAGCTGACGCGTGTTTGCGTCCACGCCGAGCCGGCGCCGCGCGCGTCGCTGTGTCGCTGCAGCGTATGGCCGTCACGTGAGGAATGGGGCACAACGCACTCTGGCGTGCCACGTGTTAGCGTCGGGTTGTCGCTGCAGCGTATGGCCGTCACGTGAGGAATGGGGCACAACGCACCTGGCGTGCCACGTGTTAGCGTCGGGTTGTCGATGCACAACGCGATGGAAACACGGTGGAGCTGGACGAGGTAGTCTATTGGGGAGCCGTTTATGCCAGACCGATCTAGCGAATTTCAGCGTATCGGCTACGGCGGCCTCCTCCAGCCTATAGTGAGGTTGGGATCTGCAGGTAGTCAAACCAATGTGACGCGATTTCTAACAGTTTAGAGCCCTCTCAGGTTTGACACTGACGCGACTGCTGCAGCCGGTATCGCCACAGCGATGCCGCTCGTACCGCGTCTGGCCAGATCTGTTGACCGCGCAGCCACACACACACACACACACGACGACAATGTTCGCTTCCAGAACGAGAATGTAGACAAAGCCTACAAACATCCTAGCACCAGGTAAAAGCCTAGCTTTTGCCTGGTTCTGTTGAGATGCTGCACTATTAGCACTACTCCCAAATTTCTTACATAATTGATAAAATTTGACATCATCGGGGCCACGAATCCTACAAGCTTGGTGAGGTGAGGTTGGCAGTGTCGCCATATGCAACTGTTGTATGCACTTCTATTCGCACAGCTGCTGTTTGAACTATATGTTGGCCGGCTCAACCAATGCTGATACGTGTCATCCTGTGGACAAATAAATGATGCCTTGCAAATGGTGCGAAACCCCTTGCGTATGGCACCTTTGTTGTCTATCCTAACGTACAAATCCATTTGTCATATTATGTAAAAAGCAGAAGTGTTACGTCGTCAGTTCCATTAATGACCAAATTATATTTTTGATGTGTGTGACGAGTTGCAACGCATCTTGGTACCTGTTCCTGACTCGCTCGTGCCGTCGGCTGAGAAGTCCTGCCGTCCGAAGGAAGAAAAGCGCAAGTCCCTCGTGCATGCATGCATGCATTCGTTACAAGCAACGCCTCTGTGCCGACGGGCATACAGTTGCGAGCAAGCTATGAAATGCTATGGTTGTCGCCTACATGGATCGTAACCGATCAGAGGTAGAGAAACGAAAATTGCGCTGATCAAAACGAGGACGTACGTTTTTCTTGCTCGGGACGGCAGAGTCGGTCAGCGAGCGACGCACCAGGTGGGCTGTGTCACGTAGAGTCGGGACGGCCGGTGACGCTGTCGCGCCGGCAGGGGTTCCCGTCGCGCAGCCTGTCGTCGGACACCCTGCGGCCGGTGTTGCCGCCGTTCGTCTACAACCGCGCGGCGGCGGCCGACCGCTGCTGTCTGCCGCCGGCACTGCGCGCCGGCCCCCTCCGCCGGGCCTCCAGCGAAGGTGGGCCGCTGCACGAGACGGCACGCCGCGCCCGGTGGGCGGACGGCTGGTCACGGTAGGGGTGCACCACCAGTCGACGTTGGCGGCCGCTGGTCACGGTAGGGGTGCACCACCAGTCAGTGTTGGCGGCCGCTGGTCACGGTAGGGGTGCACCACCAGTCGACGTTGGCGGCCGCTGGTCACGGTAGGGGTGCACCACCAGTCGATGTTGGCGGCCGCTGGTCACGGCAGGTACACCACCAGTCGACGTTGGCGGCCGCTGGTCACGGCAGGTACACCACCAGTCGATGTTGGCGGCCGCTGGTCGCGGTAGGGGTGCCCAACCAGTCGACGTTGACGGCCGCTGGTCACAGCAGGTACACCACCAGTCGACGTTGGCGGCCGCTGGTCACGGCAGGTACACCACCAGTCGACGTTGGCGGCCTGGTCACGGCAGGTACACCACCAGTCGACGTTGGCGGCCGCTGGTCACGGCAGGTACACCACCAGTCGACGTTGGCGGCCGCTGGTCACGGCAGGTACACCAGTCAGTGTTGGCGGCCGCTGGTCACGGCAGGTACACCACCAGTCGTCGTTGGCGGCCGCTGGTCACGGCAGGTACACCACCAGTCGACGTTGGCGGCCGCTGGTCACGGCAGGTACACCACCAGTCGTCGTTGGCGGCCGCTGGTCACGGCAGGTACACCACCAGTCAGTGTTGGCGGCCGCTGGTCACGGCAGGTACACCACCAGTCGTCGTTGGCGGCCGCTGGTCACGGCAGGTACACCACCAGTCGTCGTTGGCGGCCGCTGGTCACGGCAGGTACACCACCAGTCGACGTTGGCGGCCGCTGGTCACAGCAGGTACACCACCAGTCGACGCTGGCGGGCCACCAGGCAAGCTGGACACGTCTGCAAGCCAAGTCAGGCACGGCAACCAGACAAGCTGGACACGGCCAAACTAGGCACTCCTACAGTTGGCCGCAGTGATAAATCAGTCGCGAAATACGGTGGAATATACCACTTACTGAACACTCAATCGACATCCTTCCCAAAGAAGTATCGACATCGTGCTTCTTGGTGCGTGTGTGTGAAGTCTTAATGCCTCATTTCTAGCTGTATCCCGTTTTCAAATATCGTACTTTTGCTCACCATAATGGATCCGGGATCGTGATAAAGTATGTTGGAAAAATAACGTGAAAACGCCACACAAATGCATCGGCCCAAACACCACTATGTGCTTTCTTCTTCATGGCACCTTATTCGATAGGTAGAACGGTGAAGGGAAGCGATTACTTACGATGTGCTATGTTATGAAATAACAGTTTATAGCATGTGTGTTTGTATCGTTTTCGTTGATATCGGTATCCACAGGTTAGGTACCTTTCAAAACACGCAAAACGAGAAAAGTCATATGTACGCAATTGTCTCAAAACTGTGTTTGCAGGACTTGGCAAGATTTTATATAATATTACTTCCATGGCGATTTCGGCATCCGGCTGTACTCTTTTCGATGTCTCACACCTGACAAGAAATCATTAGTTTAACACTGCTTGGCTGGGTAGGGGAATCTCTGCTAGTTATGGTAGGCATCTCTTGGCCGGGTAGGGGAATATCTGCTAGTTATGGTAGACATCTCTTGGCCGGGTAGGGGGAATCTGCTAATTATGGTAGGCATCTCTTGGCCGGGCAGGGAGAATCTCTGCTAGTTATGGTAGGCATCTCTTGGCCTGGTGCTGCAGGCAGCCATTTGCGTCTGGAAATGCAGGCTGGCATGTCGATTCCCAGTGGAAGTATCTGATATAGCAACCTAGACGGGAAGTTAGAGAGCCACGCATTATGAGGTGTTGCGTGCATTGCCACTTTGGGCTTTGTACTACACAAGTTCAAGCCGGTTTTCTTTATTGATCTTCCTCCCATATGCTGGTGAAGACTTCGGTGGTAGACTTCGGACTTCTCCTTAGACTTCGGTGGTAGGCCTACATTGCATTTTGGATGTAGAATATCTAGTGAATGCAACATTTGCTACGATACATTAACCTAATGATGCATTTGCTTTTGAGCAGGGATCCAGCACCGCCTATTGCCGACACACTAGCATGGGTCCGCCTGTGGCTGACCCACCGCAGTGTGGTGTCACCTACAGCTGACCTGTGACGTGGCGGGATCCATAACCGATCGACTGCAGCGTGACGCCATCTGTAGCTGACCAACTGTAGTGTGGCGCCACCTTCACCTGACCCGTAATATGACCGTGTCCATAACCGATCCACTGTAGGGTACCGCCACGTACAGCTGACTTGTAATGTGCCAATATCCACAGCCGATCCACTGTATCGTGGCGCCATTCGTAGCTGACCCACTGTAGTATGGCGCCACCTACAGCTGACCTGTAAAGTAGCGATGCCATTACCGATTCAGTGTAGGGTGGCGCCATCTGTAGCTGACCCACTGTAGTGTGGCGCCATCTATAGCCGACCTGCAATGTGGCGGTGTCCATAGCCGATCCACTGGTGTGGCGCCACCTGTAGCTGACTCACCGCCGCCGCCGCCGTGAGTGACCGCCTGTACGTTACAGAGTGGTGTGACGTGGTACGACATCAGATAGCTGACATGCTGTACCGTGACGTCACCCACCGTCGTGGGTGACGGCCTGTACGTTACAGAGTGGTGTGACGTGGTACGACATCAGATAGCTGACATGCTGTACCGTGACGTCACCCACCGCCGTGGGTGACGGCCTGTACGTTACAGAGTGGTGTGACGTGGTACGGCATCAGATAGCTGACATGCTGTACCGTGACGTCACCCACCGTCGTGGGTGACCGCCTGTACGTTACAGAGTGGTGTGACGTGGTACGACATCAGATAGCTGACATGCTGTACCGTGACGTCACCCACCGTCGTGAGTGACCGCCTGTACGTTACAGAGTGGTGTGACGTGGTACGGCATCAGATAGCTGACATGCTGTACCGTGACGTCACCCACCGTCGTGAGTGACCGCTTGTACGTTACAGAGTGGTGTGACGTGGTACGACATCAGATAGCTGACATGCTGTACCGTGACGTCACCCACCGTCGTGGGTGACCGCCTGTACGTTACAGAGTGGTGTGACGTGGTACGACATCAGATAGCTGACATGCTGTACCGTGACGTCACCCACCGTCGTGAGTGACCGCTTGTACGTTACAGAGTGGTGTGACGTGGTACGACATCAGATAGCTGACATGCTGTACCGTGACGTCACCCACCGTCGTGGGTGACCGCCTGTACGTTACAGAGTGGTGTGACGTGGTACGACATCAGATAGCTGACATGCTGTACCTGACGTCACCCACCGTCGTGGGTGACCGCCTGTATGTTACAGAGTGGTGTGACGTGGTACGACGTCAGATAGCTGACATGCTGTACTGTGACGTCACCCACCGCCGTGAGTGACCGCCTGTACGTTACAGAGTGGTGTGACGTGGTACGGCATCAGATAGCCGACATGCTGTACCGTGACGTCACCCACCGTCGTGGGTGACCGCCTGTACGTTACAGAGTGGTGTGACGTGGTACGGCATCAGATAGCTGACATGCTGTATGTACCGTGACGTCACCCACCGCCGTGAGTGACCGCCTGTACGTTACAGAGTGGTGTGACGTGGTACGGCATCAGATAGCCGACATGCTGTACCGTGACGTCACCCACCGTCGTGAGTGACCGCCTGTACGTTACAGAGTGGTGTGACGTGGTACGACGTCAGATAGCTGACATGCTGTACCGTGACGTCACCCACCGTCGTGAGTGACCGCCTGTACGTTACAGAGTGGTTTGACGTGGTACGGCATCAGATAGCCGACATGCTGTACCGTGACGTCACCCACCGTCGTGAGTGACCGCCTGTACGTTACAGAGTGGTGTGACGTGGTACGGCATCAGATAGCCGACATGCTGTACCGTGACGTCACCCACCGTCGTGAATGACCGCCTGTACGTTACAGAGTGGTGTGACGTGGTACGGCATCAGATAGCTGACATGCTGTACCGTGACGTCACCCACCGTCGTGGGTGACCGCCTGTACGTTACAGAGTGGTGTGACGTGGTACGACGTCAGATAGCTGACATGCTGTACCTGTGACGTCACCCACCGTCGTGGGTGACCGCCTGTACGTTACAGAGTGGTGTGACGTGGTACGACATCAGATAGCTGACATGCTGTACCGTGACGTCACCCACCGTCGTGGGTGACCGCCTGTACGTTACAGAGTGGTGTGACGTGGTACGGCATCAGATAGCTGACATGCTGTACCGTGACGTCACCCACCGTCGTGAGTGACCGCCTGTACGTTACAGAGTGGTGTGACGTGGTACGGCATCAGATAGCTGACATGCTGTACCGTGACGTCACCCACCGTCGTGGATGACGGCCTGTGCGTTACAGAGTGGTGTGACGTGGTACGACATCAGATAGCTGACATGCTATACTGTGACGTCACCCATCGATGACCACGTTCCGTGGTCAACGACTTGCCTGCATTCGTAATCACCACATACAAATAACATGGCAACTGGGGAATATGAAGAGTGCCCAGCTCCTGACACCACTTGCACTGTCGGTTACCGTTCTTCACACGCGCGTGTGGCGGACAGGGTTGTCGGAGGAGGTGCGTCCCAGCGGACGTCATCTGGAAACATTCCGTTTGCTGAGATACCTCCGCTCACCCAACTCGTCTCCGTCCAACTCGCTGAACCAGCGCAGTCCGCTGTCGCCCGGCCCGCACTCATCTGGTGAGTGGCCGACACTCGACCGATGAGTGGCCGACACTCGCCCGGTGAACGGAATCCAATACTGAGCAGATGTTGCAAGTGAATAGCGCAATACAAAATTCCCCCTTTCATAATCATGCTAACTGCGTAAGTATATAGTAAGAAAATATAGTAAGCACGAAACTATTTTTATGTCGACTGCTGTGTCAGCGCAAAGCGCTGGGAATCTGGTAAGCTTCAAGGCAATCATTTTGACATTGGAAGCTGTTTTTGTTTAAATCGTGTAAATGGGATTTTCGGTAGTAAGCCACCGTGGAACATTGCTACCAGGCACTAACTATGGTTTGTTGGAGAGCTTGGGCTCCCTTTTAATTACACTTTTAAGAAGGAGAATAACATGCATGGTGTAATCAGAAGGATCATGATATATAGGTGACGATAATCCCAGATACCTACGGTTGGTTGCGTTGGAGCAACTATCGTCGAGAGGAAAATGCTCAGAAGCCTCAGTGAGGTGCCATCTGAATGCGATGTAGCATAAATTAAAGGTAAGCATCAGATGTTTGCCTGGAAATGCCTATGCTCATGGGAAGGCGAGATACGATTTTATTTGTAGAGTGTGCCTCAACCGTGATGCACTTCTAGAGCTGCTGTGGATGGGCATCACGCATTGATGCGCCGACCAGCAGCGTCCGGTCACCTCGCTGACCAGCAGCGTCCGGTCACCTCACTGACCAGCAGCGTCCGACAGGGTCTCACTGACCAGCAGCGTCCGGCCACCTCACTGGCCAGCAGCGTCCGGTCACCTCACTGACCAGCAGCGTCCGGCCACCTCACTGGCCAGCAGCGTCCGGCCACCTCACTGACCAGCAGCGTCCGGCCACCTCACTGACCAGCAGCGTCCGGCCACCTCACTGGCCAGCAGCGTCCGGTCACCTCACTGACCAGCAGCGTCCGGTCACCTCACTGACCAGCAGCGTCCGGCCACCTCACTGACCAGCCTGCCAGCAGCGTCCGGCCACCTCACTGGCCAGCAGCGTCCGGTCACCTCACTGACCAGCAGCGTCCGGTCACCTCACTGACCAGCAGCGTCCGGTCACCTCACTGACCAGCAGCGTCCGGTCACCTCACTGACCAGCAGCGTCCGGCCACCTCACTGGCCAGCAGCGTCCGGTCACCTCACTGACCAGCAGCGTCCGGTCACCTCACTGACCAGCAGCGTCCGGTCACCTCACTGACCAGCAGCGTCCGGTCACCTCATGTGCTGTCTCAGAGGGCTTCATACAAACACCTCCCGACGTAGCACCGCCGGCTTCTCCGGACTGCGCGTCATGTCATCGACACGTCTGACGGTTCCCGGGGGGGTGGGGGGGGAGTGTCTTCGGGCCGCGCGATTGGCGACATGTTCAGCGTCCGTTTGTTTATTTGGTGGTTCACGACGCACTGTGTGCACGTTCGCGACTGATGGCGCCCCGTCCACACTGTTTCGCCGGTGGGCCGCCGAATGGTGCGCGTGTTGAGGTCGGGACCATCGTATCCAGAGCTTAACTTTCTAACCATTCAGCCGCCTCCGCCCCCGCCCCGCCCCGCCCCGCCACGCCCCGCCGCGCCTCGCCACGCCCCGCCACGCCCCGCCACGCCCCGCCCCGCCACGCCACGCCACGCCACGCCACGCCACGCCACGCCACGCCACGCCACGCCACGCCCCGCCACGCCACGCCACCACGCCACGCCACGCCACGCCACGCCCGCCACGCCCCGCCACGCCACGCCCGCCACGCCTCGCCACGCCCGCCACGCCACGCCACGCCACGCCACGCCACGCCACGCCACGCCACGCCACGCCACGCCACGCCACGCCACGCCACGCCACGCCACGCCACGCCACGCCACGCCACGCCACGCCACGCCACGCCACGCCACGCCACGCCTCGCCACGCCACGCCACGCCACGCCACGCCACGCCACGCCACGCCACGCCACGCCACGCCACGCCACGCCACGCCACGCCCGCCACGCCGCCACGCCACGCCCGCCACGCCCGCCACGCCCCCCCCCCCGCCGCCGCGCGCGCTCGCCACGCCACGCCACGCCACGCCACGCCACGCCACGCCACGACCCGCCCCGCCCCGTCCCACCCCATTCAACCCCAAATGAAAACGTCCCGTGGGGTTTCATGTGGTAGGATTTTCGATGGCTTTCTCCTCGACCGCTGCTCTGCGGTAAGTTGAATTGGATAAGCAGACATTGGTGTTCCTCAGGGTTTCTTCATTTTGCGTATCAAATGCGTTTCTTACCCCTTGGCCAGGATCCGCCTATACAAGAAAAGAAGTTATGAGAATCTGAAAGCGAGAGCATTCCTGCCACAGCGGAAACAGTTTGAAGAAAGGTTGCCAATTCTATGAAATAATCGATTAGAATCGTGGCGGTATCGGTCTGCATTTACAAAAGAACCTATGATTACCACGATCGGTGCATTTTTCAGCGCTAAGTTTACTGAAATGTCGAATGAGAACCAATAACCAGTAACCAGTAACGTGGCTATGTGAAGTAATTTATGGGGACAAAAAGAATCAGGAACTAGTGTGCATGTCTTACTAAAAAAAGTATTTTGCCAACGTTATTTTTACCCAGAAGATGCGATTGAAATGAAATGCATCATGACTCCCTCCGAATTGTGATGTTGAAATGTCCGTCGAAGATTTCCGACATCGCTGACTGTTGTACAACAATCGTTGAAAATGTGCATTATTATATTGCACTGTACAAATTGTACATTAATGTACGTAATTCATTGTATCAAATTTATCGGGTATATTCTGAATTATGATTATTATTTGATCCATAGGTTTCTTCACCAACACCATTAAGTTAACTTCGTAGCTCCTACTCTGTATGTCAATCACGGAACTCGATTCCGTGTGATGTAATATTTATTGTTGTCAATTAGCGTTCGGAACCTGGAAGGAAGCCATCGCCAAGCAGAGTCATCTTTTAATTCGCCCAACTTTGGTGAACTAACAACCAAAACACAGCACGCGCTTTCGTGCTTCATGATGGTGAAAATATCCGTTGCTGGAAGCGTACTTGCTTACAGCTCTTTGCTTGATTGTTGCTTGTTTGTTGCGAGCGCAAACTTCGAAACGGACCTCGCTGCGGTGGTGAATTGCCGAGAGTTCTAGGACGAAGTAAACAGCCGGGGTTGGATCCCTTTGAAGTTATTGTAACAGTCCGACGTTAGTTGGCGCGTATTTTCCAACTCATCCTCGATGGGTCTCCAGCACCCAAAAAATATATGTTTGCCCAGCATTAATTTCTCCTGCAGTGATTTTGTACGAAATGTGTTGATCGCAGTTATTCTGTGTTATTTTGTGTGTGAATATACGCAGACGGCGAGTGCATTGGGGCTTCGTGAGTTGGCATGTATGTTACCGTATGTTTCAACGACTCCTGTTTGATTCAGATGTGCCTCTGCTGGTTTTAATATGCTCTCCCTGTTGCGACTGCTTCATAGCTCTAACGATAAACTACGGCAGGGCGTGAGCAGTGTGGCAGACTGCACCAGTGTGTAGCAGGACTCGGACACCAGGATGGTGTGAGCTCGCCGACAATGCGGGAGCTTGTGTTGCAGCCAAGTTTGACTCTTGTCGGGGGTATCTCATCGGACCCGCGTCGTTCCCATCGGATGTGTTGAGGCCAATGGCGGGAGGTTCGAAGATAGTGGTGGTGGTGATAGGGTGGTGGGGGGGGGGGGGAGATGGCGGGTTTTCCGGGGGCGCCGCGCTCGGCGAGTATGCACTGACCTGACATCGAGCTGACCCGGCCACGTTCCCAGGCGATTCGGGCTTCGAGACGTCCGGCAAGTCGTCGACGGACCATCTGTTCAGCAAGGCCAAGTCGTCCACAGCCAGCCGCGGCTCCAACAAGGCCAAGCAGAAGCCAAGCAAAAGGTGAGCGCGCTCGGTGTCTGGGTAGGCCCGAGTGGGCGTGTGTGTGTGCGCGTGCGCGCGGGTTGGTGAGGCTGGCTCAACGCACCGCCGCAGTCGTTCGCATGGTCAACGGTGTATGTGTGGATGTGTGTGTATGTGCGTGCGCGCGTGCGCGTGTGTGTGTGTTGGAAAATACGGCTTTTTATGGCACTCCACGAACGTGTGTGGGGCCGCGAGTGTTCAAATTGAGAAATGCGCCCCACAAGCGTTAGACCGTGGTAAATGATAATGAGTGTTTTATTTCTGTACTTTATCTGGTCCTGGGAGTCCTAACAGTCAGCTAACTATTGTATGGAAATGCGAGATTTTATCAATACTACATGAAGCGTTGTACACCGCGACCGCAATGTGCATGAAAGTTCAACCGAAACTGTTGTGGACTTGGCAATGACACAACCACGAGTTTTCATGGCATTCCATATGCTTTCAAAATAGTATTCCATATGTAAGAACTAAGAACGCTTGGTGCACAGGTCGGGTACCATATAGCCATTCTTGTATGGTTGGGCAACGACTTCCTGCCAGTGGCGTATTTGGAAATTCGCATTCTTCTCTCTCTCTCTCTCTCTCTCTCTCTCTCTCTCTCTCTCTCTCTCTCTCTCTCTCTCTCTCTCTCTCTCTCTCTCTCTCTCTCTCTCTCTCTCTCTCTCTCTCTCTCTCTCTCTCTCTCTCTCTCTCTCTCTCTCTCTCTCTCTCTCTCTCTCTCTCTCTCTCTCTCTCTCTCTCTCTCTCTCCTCTCGCTCTCGCTCTCGCTCTCGCTCTCTCGCTCTCGCTCTCTCGCTCTCGCTCTCGCTCTCGCTCTCGCTCTCGCTCTCGCTCTCGCTCTCGCTCTCGCTCTCGCTCTCGCTCGCCTCGCTCTCGCTCTCGCCTCTCGCTCTCGCTTCGCTCTCGCTCTCGCCCTCTCTGTCTCCGTCCTGTCTCCGTCCTGTCTCCGTCACATTCTGACTGCCGGCGCTGTCTCTGTCACACTCTGACGGCCGGCGCTGTCTCTGTCACACTCTGACGGCCGGCGCTGTCTCTGTCACACTCTGACGGCCGGCGCTGTCTCTGTCATATTCTGACGGCCTGCGTTGTCTCTGTCACATTCTGACGGCCTGCGTTGTCTCTGTCACACTGTCATACTCTGACGGCCGGCGCTGTCTCCGTCACACTCTGATGGTCAGTTTTGTCTCCGTCACACTCTGACGGCCGGCGCTGTCTCTGTCACACTCTGACGGCCGGCGCTGTCTCTGTCATATTCTGACGGCCTGCGTTGTCTCTGTCACATTCTGACGGCCTGCGTTGTCTCTGTCACACTGTCATACTCTGACGGCCGGCGTTGTCTCCGTCACACTCTGACGGCCGGCGCTGTCTCCGTCACACTCTGACGGCCGGCGCTGTCTCTGTCACACTCTGACGGCCGGCGTTGTCTCTGTCACACTCTGACGGCCTGCGTTGTCTCTGTCACACTGTCACACTCTGACGGCCGGCGCTGTCTCTGTCACACTCTGATGGTCAGTTTTGTCTCCGTCACACTGACGGCCGGCGCTGTCTCTGTCACACTCTGACGGCCGGCGCTGTCTCCGTCACACTGACGGCCAGCGTTGTCTCCGTCACACTCTGACGGCCGGCGTTGTCTCTGTCACACTGATGGCCGGCGCTGTCTCTGTCACACTCTGACGGCCGGCGCTGTCTCTGTCACACTCTGACGGCCGGCGTTGTCTCTGTCACACTCTGACGGCCGGCGCTGTCTGTCACACTGACGGCCGGCGCTGTCCCCGTCACACTCTGACGGCCGGCGTTGTCTCTGTCACGCTCTGACGACCGGCGCTGTCTCGTCACATTCTGACGGCCTGCGTTGTCTCTGTCACACTGTCACACTCTGACGGCCGGCGCTGTCTCCGTCACACTCTGATGGTCCGTTTTGTCTCCGTCACACTGACGGACGACGCTTTCTCTGTCACACTCTGACGGCCGGCGTTGTCTCCGTCACACTCTGACGGCCGGCGTTGTCTCCGTCACACTCTGACGGCCGGCGCTGTCTCTGTCACACTCTGACGGCCGGCGTTGTCTCTGTCACACTCTGATGGCCGGCGCTGTCTCTGTCACACTCTGACGGCCGGCGCTGTCTCTGTCACACTGACGGCCGGCGCTGTCTCTGTCACACTGACGGCCGGCGCTGTCTCCGTCACACTGACGGCCAGCGTTGTCTCCGTCACACTCTGACGGCCGGCGTTGTCTCTGTCACACTGATGGCCGGCGCTGTCTCTGTCACACTCTGACGGCCGGCGCTGTCTCTGTCACACTCTGACGGCCGGCGTTGTCGGCAGACTGTCGCTGCGGGTGGACGCGTCTCCGCTGCGCGGCGGGCCGGCCGGCGCCCGGCGGCCATGCGTGGACGGCGGCCGCTCGCCGAACGGCCAGCTGGTCTGCAAACTCACCTACCTGCTGCGCTCGCTGGGCCTGGCACAGTACGACGCCGTGTTCGCCGAACAGGAGATCGACTTCGAGGCGTTTCTCGACCTGACTGACGCCGACCTGGCCGAGATGGGCGTGGCGCGCAGGGACCGCGACAAGTTCGCCGAGGTGATCCGCGAGCTGCGGCAGAAGCTGCGGCTGTAGGCGCGGCGCCGCCGATGCGGTGGGCGCTCTCGTCGGCGGCTGCGCTGGGCGAGCCGGCCGCCGCGCCCGGTCGGTGCTGACGTCGCCAATATTTCCAGGTAGGAGTGGTGACGCCCGGGAGGCGCTGCCGCTGTCGGTGTTCCCAACAGGCGCCGTTGGTTTGGCCAGATCTCAATATCGCCGTCACCGCCGAAGCGGAGCAGCGTGGGCGATGCCTCTGTGGTTGGTGGTGTCTCTGACTGGCGGTGTCCCTGACTAGCGGTGCCTCTGTCTGGCGGTGTCTCTGGTTGGCGGTGCCCCTGGCCGGCGGTGCCTCTGGCTGGCGGTACCTCTGACTGGCGGTACCTCTGACTGGCGGTGCCTGTGTGGTTGGCAGTGTCTCTGGCTGGCGGTTCCTCCGGCTGGCGGTGTCTCTGGCTGGCGGTGCCTCTGACTGGCGATGCCTCTGACTGGCGATGCCTCTGGTTCGCGGTGTTCCCGACTGTCGCGGTGTGCGTTGCCACCTTCACGGGTCGATGTTGGCTCAGGGCAGCGTTCGGAAAACGTCGGCTCTGCTGCCATTCCTAGTCCACTTTTTCGCGCGTGTCGCGTGCCGTATATTTTGGCGGTGCCGTCACGCGCGCTGTCACGTGTGTTGTCACGTGTGTTGTCACGTGTGTTGTCACGTGTGCGCGTCAGCCTGAATGTGGGGCTGTTTGTCCTATCAGTATTGCACGAACTTCAGTGTCGTTGGCAGTATTACGAGTGGTGGCTGTTTTGCTGCCCGGTGAGTGCCGAGGTGCGGCGCGGCGGCGGCGGATGTGATATTGCGAGTACATACGGAGGCGGCACGCTCCCAATAGCGACTGCAAATACGCTGCAAATGTGTCCGGGCTGGTCGGTTCGCCTCGAGGCGCGGCGATGGCGTCTTGAGGTGCCCGTGCAGCGTCACCGCGCCGGCCAGTTGGTAGCGGAGTGGTGCAGAATAGTGTGGTGCACTTAACAAGTTTGCTGTGATACTCTATGTTTGTGATCTTCCGTTGTGAAGTCGTGATACGATGAGTCGCCCACCCGTGTCGCCGTTCTTGAGTTGGTCCAGTAGCCGTTTATCGGTGGCGTTGTTACGGGAATTGTGTGCCGTTGATGTTTGTAGTGCCTTTGCAGCGCCGCGCACGGGGCGGCACGTCCGCCCGGCGGCGGTAGATCGCTGTTAGCGCGGCTGTTAGCGCGGCTGTTAGCGCGGCTGTTAGCGCGGCTGCCGCTGCGCCGGCCACCACTGCGGGACGGCACCGGTCGGCGTTGGCGAATCCGCACGTGTTTGTTGGCCGCGAAGTGTCGAAATTGGTCGCGCGACGGCCCCGCTGGCGGAAGTTGGACAGATCAGTAATTGGGCACTGAGAGCCGGGTCTGGACGAGCCGGCCGAGCGGCGGTGCTGCCCTTTGACCCGCCGGTGCTGCCCTTGGACACACCGGTGCTGCCCTTGGACACACCGGTGCTGCCATTGGACACACCGGTGCTGCCATTTGACACACCGGTGCTGCCATTTGACCCGCTGGTGACCCTGCGAATTTGACCAACGCCACCGTCTCGGCGCCGGTCTTGGCAGAAAGGTATCGACTCGGGTCGGGGCCTTTCCAGTAGATGGCATCAGCACCACCAGTTTGGAGACTCCTCGCATGTGATTAATTCCGCAACAGCACGACCAATACGCCCGTGTCCATTTTTCATTTTCGCCGGCCGACGCCGCTGGCCTTCGCCCCGGCCCGCGAGCTACCTTGAGGGCCACCCTCAACAGTACAAACCGCGATAGAAGGATCGCCGCTGGCGGGGTCAGTCGCGTCAGCAGTGCCGGGGTGGGCACGATGCGCGCTGCTCAGACCCACATCGATGCGTCTCCTAGCCGGAGACTCTGTATCGCCCGTTCTGTGCGCGCGCCCGAGTGCGGATCGCAGCCGACTTGCGCGCTGTTTGGCGTCCGGTGCGGTTACGCCGTCGTTTGTCGTTGATCGCCGCAGCGCGCACCGCTGAACTGGACGTCTGCGAGACGTTTGTGGCGGCGCTGCGGTCGATTGGCGCGGCGAGGTTGGCAGTGTTGCCGGTGTGCCGGTGTTGCTGGACTGCGCCGAATCAATACACGGCTGTCGCTCCTGAACTGATCCGGCCAGATTCGGGCTTCTGTCCATGACTCTGACCTGCGGGGCGAATTGGTCGGCCTGCCCCTGACGCGGCCGGAGTGGCGACGAGCCTGGAGCGCCAGGTGTGCAGTACGACCGGAATGGCGACGAGCCTGGAGCGCCAGGTGTGCGGTACGGCCGGAATGGCGACGAGCCTGGAGCGCCAGGTGTGCGGGCCGGAATGGCGACGAGCCTGGAGCGCCAGGTGTGCGGTACGCTGACTCCTGCAACCGGCGCCGGAACTGTGGCGTCCTCGCGCCGCATCGGACGACGGGGCGGGGGGTATGCTCTGCCGTCTGATGATAGGTGATTCCCTAGCCACAACACATGGCTAAGCACTGACCGGAAGTGATGGACCTTGATGCCCACGTTGTTCTTCCCAGCTTGCTGGGGCAAAATGTCGTGGTATAGTGTGTTCACCGCTGGGACCCTTGCGCCGCCAGTATTTTGGAAGAGCGAACACCAACTCCGCGCATATGCTACTGGTTGACGACTCGAAGGTCGCATTGTCCGGTAGCACGCTTGAATTTCTCCAACAAGCAAACTTTGACGTCATATATCATCCTCCTTGCAGCACACTGCACCAATCAGCTTGGCTGAAATCATCTTCCGTTTTTCCCCCGCTTGTCGTAACATCCACGCTAAGCAGTGCTCGCCTGCTATGGCCAGAAGCAGCTCGCCTGGCTTGTATCCCAGAAGCAATATCTATCTTAAGCCAATATCAAACTAAAGCAGCATTACTTTAGATTATCTGTAACAACAGTTGTGGGCACAACATGGGATCGTTGTCCACGTGCTCCAAGTGTCGATTCGTCACCATCGGCAGCTTCCCCATTCGAGAAGGATCGCGGCCGCCGCACACGGTCGCCGTTTCGCTCCTGATCACCCTGAAGTAGAACAAAAACCGACTCCGTGCTTCCCACGAAGCGAACGCAATTATGCCCCCGGCTGTTCTTCAAGCGGGTCGGTGACATGGGCGTGGTCAAATAGGAGCGCTGCGCAAAATCATGCGTCCACAGTCCACAGACCGAGCGCGGTCGTAGTCTATTTGGGATGACACCACGACATTAACACGTGCGTCTTTGACCCCAGGTAGCTGTAGTCCCTGATGGAGTTTCGTTCCAACACGAGTCTACCGACAC
Organism: Ashinkailepas kermadecensis; assembly: GCA_034440615.1. NCBI lineage: Eukaryota > Metazoa > Arthropoda > Thecostraca > Neolepadidae > Ashinkailepas > Ashinkailepas kermadecensis. Next base: position 17,763 of record JAOTOM010003401.1, read on the forward strand.
CTATTCTGATCCCACCTCGTGAATATGTCTGGTTAGTTAGGTCAAACCTCTGCAGTTTGTACCACACGTGATATAGACCGCCCAGTAATATACTTATAACAAATCTGACAGGTCACTCCGGTACATATAATCGCTGAATGGCAATCCAATATCCCATCGTTCCAATCGCAAAAATACCCTGTGGTACACTTCAGGTGGAAGGGGTTCCATTTGAGTGAATCAAGGTTCGGACTGCCTTCGATAAACAAAATGTCAACAATAGCACGACACGATGTGAACGTGCTGATGAAAGCAAACAAATCGACATCCAGAAGTGCTGGCTTCAACACGCACAGCACGTGAAATCCCAATTCGTCACGCAAATCGCCGATCACCTGCACATGGGTGATGCCTCGGGTCAGCAACTAACCATGACCTGGCGCGCGTGTCACGAACATGCTCGTGTCGGACGCCTGATCGGCTGTGTTAAATGACCCGCTAGCCAGGCATGGGCGTGGCATCCACTTCGCACGCGCGCCACCGACGTCGAAGGGTCGATGATGCATGGCCAGCCCACCAGGTGAGCCGCTATCTTGATCGACATGCCAGGCACGACGCTGATCGATGTCATTCTCCGGTCCGCCGAGTGGCGACCGGCGGGCGTGCGAGTCGGAAACAAATTTCCACAAGCCGGTCAAACTTTGTCCGACGCAGGACGAATCCGCTCAGGTAGGCGAAATAAGCGGAGGTGGAAACCGACGCACATGGAATCCGGCTATGTAGGCGGAGGCGGAATCCGGTTAGGTAGGCGGAATAGGTGGAGGCGGAATCCGGTTAGGTCGGCGGAATAGGCTGAGGCGGAATCCGAGACGCAGGCGGAATCCGGTTAGGCGAAATATGCAGAGGCGGAAACCGACGCAGGCGGAATCCGGGTAGGTAGGCGGAATAGGCTGAGGTAGAATCCGACGAAGGCGGAATCAGGTTACCTTGGGGCAGATAGCCTAGTTGCTGGATTGACCGGTACGGGCCGCCGGCCGACCACGGGAAGCGACATTCTCCTCGCTCTCCCGCTCCTGAAGCGTGGTGCGATCTATGTTCAGTACTGTTTAGTTTTTTTTCGGTGTTGCAGTGTTGTTCAGTGTTCAGTGTTTTTCGGTGTTCAACGTTGGCCTATGTTCCGCTGTTCGTTTCAGTTCAACGGAAACCGGATCCCGGTTCAATGCGGCGCACTGATGTAAGGCGTGCCGACCTGTCGGCTTGTGGTTATCCTTAAACGATGCCACGTCTTTGGCTGCAGTTTAGCTTCCCATCAGGGGCGTCGCCACCGGGGGGGGGGCGGGGAAGGCCCCTAATTTAGCAAAAATGCCCCTGGAACATGAGATGAAGCCCCATGCCATGTCATAGGGGCCCCAGGATGTAGGAGGAGGACCTCCAAGACGGGAGAGGAGGACCAGTGAATATGGAGGAGGGTAGGACACACTATGACGTGTAGGACACACTTGAAAATCACACTGGGGGCCCAAAAGGTCGTGCCGGAGCCCGAAAAGTTGCAGCTGTCCCAGAAAATAAATTATCAACCGGAATGTCAATCTGCGGCCCCAAAAATCGGGTCAAGGTCCCCCAAAAACCCCTTGGGCACCGGAAAAAACTTGTCAGGACACCGAAAAAAAATCGCACCGGGAGACCGAAGAATCGTACCGAGACACAAAAATATCACAAAGGACCTTTAAAGAAATATAACTCGATGTTCAAAACGTTCACACCGAGACTCGATCGAATCGACCGCAGCACCGGAAAATTAAGAACAGGTCCGGAAAAAATTACCCGGATGGCTTTTATACTCCAAAAGGTGGCGTCGACTGAAAAATAAACTCCTTCGGTGGCCGCAGGGACATATCGAAGGGGCAAATGCCCCCTCTCTCCTGAGAGGGATAAGCTCCCAAGAATCGTGCCGGGCCCCCAAAAGTCGCGCTGGGGCCACCAAAATTCGCGTCGGTCCACCAGAATTCACACAGGGGGCTCCAAATAAATACGGCTGGCCCCAGAAAACTCGCTCCGAGGGCCGAAAATATGCGACATGAACCGCCAAGATCGCGTTCGGGCCACAGCTAAGTACAATGTGCCCCGCAAACTCGAACCTGTCCCCCCAAATATCGCGCTCGGGACCCACAATTTCCATTGGTAGTCCGAAAAATTTGGTCTGGGCATACAAAATCACGTGGGGCTCCCAAAAATTGGCGTCTAGGGCCTCACATAAGCACAGTGTGAGCCCATAAATCGCATCGGTATCCGAAAAAAATCAAGCCGGATCCCTTCAAAATAAGGAGGGATTCCAAAAAATAATTGTCCGGGTCAGGAAAATGGCTCTGGAGCACCGAACCTATCATTCTGCGATGCCTTCACAAATCGTGTACGGCCCCGAAAAACATACCGGAGCTCGAAAAGTCGAGGTCAGATACAAAAACATGGCGCCAGCGACCATGCGACCGCACACGGGCCTGCAAAAGAGGCTGGGGCCGCAAAATGCAACATGGTCCCAAAACGAACAAAAAGTACCTTAAAAATCCTCCTACACATACAAAATTGCTCGTTACACAAAAAAGCAACAAACCCTAAAACGAGCAGGGGTTTCGAAAATGTGTTGGACCCCTAACAAAAATGGATTGGAGCCCTAAGACACATACGTAGACGAAGAAAGACGAAAGAGGTCCAAAAAAGAACACTGGGACAGGGCCTCGGTTCGGTAGCCAATCTGGGAGCATATTTAACCAAAGATATGAGGTGCATCAAAGTTCAAGGGGTATCCGCATTTCTTAACCGCCATAAAATGTGGGAAGTAGGGAACTGATGATCGAATTTAATCAATCGAATTTCCGCAGCGAACGCCCATACGAAGCATTCCGTCACGTCAAATATGGCGCAAGTCTATCATGTGGCAGCAATAAGCAAAACAAAAGTAGGAGGCCTAGTAGAAACCGTAGCATCGCACGAAGTGTGGCGAATGCGCCGAATGCGCAAGATGGGTGTGCACGTGCACGAACGTTGGCGTCGTGGCGACCGGGTGCTATGAACTGGAATGCCTGAAATTGGGAAATTTTACATTTTAAAGTGATTCGTATAGGTCTAATTTCAGCAGTGTGAGGTGACTTATCAAGGAATACCAAAATAAACCTTGGAACTGGGTTGGGGATTTAGGGTTGAAATCCGACGAATCAGAAACGATAGTGGTAGATTAGGCCCCTCGACAGGACAATTCAGTTTGTCACTAATTATTTTATTTAAAAGGTTCCCTTTGACAGAATAGTGGTCGAAATCTGAGGTCTTTTTAATGGGGTAGGTGGACCTCCTCCAAATACTGTGCCCCTCCCCATTAACACAAATATAGGTACGCCATTGGTCCCCCAATAATTTTCAGACACATAGGCCCATGGGGCAAAGCCAGCATTGAGGGGTCAAATTCTCCCTCACATGTATACAAAACAACACCGATGCCCATATAAAATGTGAGGAATAATGTTTTTTAATGCATTTTCTTCCTACAAACTTGTCTTCTGTGATTACAGCCTGCATGATTAGAGCTTCCCAGCTTCAATACCTTCTCAACGACGTCATTTACAAAACGGTACAGCACAGCGAAAACCATGGGCGTGACTGCGTGGAATTTGAAGGTTTTTCATTATTTATGCATTGCCATTGATTTATTGTTGCATTGTCATTGATGCATTGTTGTTCAATGCTTGTTCTTGCCGTGAATTTATTCGCTGAGGATTTATTATTATAGCTGGTGTGCCAGGTGCCTTGCAGCCAGCACCAAATGTTATATAACAAAAATAATAATAATTCCCTAAGATGGCGATCAGAAAACCAATTCAATCCATTTCTCCTTGTCACCTTCGCGAAATTGTCGTCCTAGGACTGAGAAATGATCGTTTAAGCTTGCTTATGACATCAGGCAGGTGGGAATGACTAATAGTTGTGATGAATCTAGCTATATTCAGTTAGACTTGGTGGGCATAGAAGTGGGTTGATCAATGGGAGATATCTTTAAGATATGCTTAGCACCAGCCCCGCCAACTCGCTGCAATCTAGAGGTCAGCGGGAAGATTCTTCTGTTCGATCAATCATTAAGACATTGGTTTGTTTTGGCACGTAGGTATTATCCACATCTTACTTATGGTATGGCCATATGGCCCTGGTATGGCTCAGTTCTCAGCGAAAAAAGAAGATTTTGTTATTGCGTTTTGCGTAAAGGATGCACCATGCCAAGAACAAACAAGACATCAATATCAAATCATGTTTCCCACTCTGGAACCATAGTAAGAGCCTAAAAACAATAGGAGGCCCTAACGCGGTGGAGGCACCTTTTGGGGAGCAGGAGGCCCCATTTCAACATCGCCCCCCCCCCCCTGGAAGAATTTCGTGGCGACGCCACTGCTTCCCATATGGTCTTTTCATCTGCTGTCGTTGGTGGACTCCGAGTAAAAAACCTGAGGCGTACACATGTTGGAAAGCATAGCAATATCTAATATGTATCAACCTGACAGCTCTATATTCCAAGTAGTGGTCATGGTCCACGGACATCTCCCCACCCAGCGCACAATAGAGTGCCTATAAATGCATTGCGAGTCGTACTAGCGGTATTGTAGGATCGCATGGCCAATCTAGTGATCGAAAACGGATAAATTGCGCTCTCCTGTCGACCTCCCAGCAATAGCAATCATGCAAATTAGCGTGGCGTGATATCAGCAGCTTTCATGAGGGAAAAGCCTCCGCTTGTCACTCATGAGAGGCTCTCGAGACGTGTCGGCTCTGACAGGCTGTGCCGGACATCCAGAGAACCAGGCCTGTGCTACAGAAGTGAGCGATGACACTCGCAACTGCCGCCAAGCAATCTCATCCGTCGCCGAACCGAGTCCAGCAGTCCGGCGGCTTTATACGGTGACACGTCTCGAGAACCTCTCATGAGCCTCACATGAGGCGGTGAGGCGTGCGCGAGCCACGGCAGCAGCCCGGTCGCGAAAGCGCGCCGTGCTGGGATTTCGGAGATGCCAACTCGTGGCAGCAGCCGGCCACTCTTCCTTGCTCGCACTTCCCTGGGTGTCGACACGTCGATCGTGACAACGCACAATTACTGCGACGTGTCCGGCAAAGGCGGCGGACGGTCTGGCGACAGCGGCCACCTTGCCATTTTTTTGGCCACATCGTCACTTCGAAACGCTTACGAATCGACACCTGACGCTTTCCTGAAGTTATGTCGCTCTTGCAACAACTGCATAATTGGTACAGGACGCTCGGAGATTCCTAATGTGCGATCCAAATCATGTAATGAACCAAGTCGTAAACTTGTCCTATTGGACAGTAGCTGGATTGGTTAAAATTTGCATCACAACAAGCCAATAAAGATAAAGTAGATATAGATGTTCAAATCACCAGCATTATTGTATTCCTATGGATATTCTGGCCCAGGAAAACGTGCTGTTGTCACTAGTGAAGGGTCATAAACCGACCCCTGTAGCCAGCCACCCTTGGACACACTGCTCTCATGAATACCATGGAGAGGACGCTTACGTTATTGGCCGCCGGCCAGTGACAATTAACTGTGTAGAGGTTTGCTGGACGAGCATGACCTCGCCGGAGGGAAAACACGGACACGTGCACCTGCATGACCGCTACACGGACAGCGGGACTTCAGGGTGCGGCCGGTGCGAGGCGGAAGTTGTGCGCAACAGGATGAAAGTGGGCTCTGAAATGGATGTCAGTTTGTGGATCTGTTGACCACACAAGCTGCATGCCAATAGATACAGTTTCGTTAATTCACACTCGCTTTCGTTTGCAAGTAGTGTGCTGTTCGTGGTGGTAAATGTATAAAATGCGATAATACGAATGCGGAGATTCGGCCATGTTTTAAAGTAGGTATATGAGGAATGATTTAGCTCTGCAGTCTCTGTAGGACGTGCTAATTTACAACTTCATTTCCGAAAATGGGCCCAGTGCTTTACTTCACTTCGCACTGCGATTGTGGCATTTCTAGATGTTTGCTCACATTTGACCTTTGACACGGTCACTCAATTGTGTACACTACACATGTCGGCACCAGCTGTGCCTGAGGCGAACCCAGGCACTGCTGGGAAGAATATGACTCGCTCAGTCGCTGGGCAGATCGCGAGTGTCGTGCATCGTGTGAAGGCCGGGGAGAGTCAGCGGGCCTCTCAGCCGATGTTGCAGGACATGCGGCAGCTGCAGCTGCACACCTGCTGCACTGTGCAGCGCTGGTGGGCTAGATGTCTAGCTGAACAAGGATTGGTGGACTGATAGCGGGCGGATAGACCAGCAGGGGACAACTGAGGACGGAAGCGCCGCCAACACTGGATGCACGAAAATTCATGGATGTTGCATTTCATGGATTGCATTATTCACTTCCGGACTGGCGCCTACATCACGTGAGTAAAATGTTTCTTAGATTTTGAGTCGCGAGGGGGAGCTGGAGGTTGAGTTTATCTAGTCTGAGCATTTATTTGATATTAATTTAATTCGACGGTCCGCGTAGTGAAGCGGTGAATATTTATTATTCACCGCTTCACTACTAAAATTGGAATTCCTTGTGGCGTTCAGGTCCGTACACATGTGCCACGTGACAATGAGACGAAGTTAAAGCTCCATTGGAATACCACGTGATTTAGCATTACCTTGGCCTTCACTCAACACACAAACGTATATATTAATGGATAGTATCTGGAACATGTCTGCTCTCGATTAGGGGCTTCTTGTGGCCTGAAATGTTTTTTAAAGCCAAACCGGGACATATGCCGAAGGTGCATATTTGTTTTTTAGAAGCCGATTACGTCGCACATTTTTGCGAGTTTTTTTCACGCCACTTTTGCATCACTTGCACAGTAGCAGTCAATCTCGTTTAAATACCCCGATTGCCGTTTGATCGGCAAAGTTTACCCGTAACTTCTTGAGCTAGATGAGAGGACGTGAGATACATCTCCACAAACAGAAAATGGCCTGAGCAGGCCGCATCCAGGACTTTCTTACGGGGCCGACAAATACAAATCGTGATGAAGCAGAAATCGCTTTAGGTGCGCTTCGCGCCGAAATCTTCTGACTGCGTGGTGAAAATCTAAGAATGTCTTCCTTGATCTTTTTTGGGGACGAGTGGTCTAGGGGTAAGATGCTCGTCTCGCGATCGAAATATTGTGGGTTCGAATCTCACCTGTCGCTACTCTTCGCCCGCGACCAATCGGCGTGAGAGATTGGCGACGCTATATGACTCAACGGTCGACGTGTCGTAAAACCAATAGCCAACCAACCAATCCTTGATCTTTTTTATTTTCGGTTGCTAGGGGAGGGGGCAGGCCCATTACCTTGGTTGCGCCTCTGGGTGTAAGGATCACCTCTCCAGTAAAAGTTCGGCTGAACAATGCAACATTTGGAAGTTATTCCCCGAAGGGAATCGATTATTTGTTGAAAATATTTGCTATTTCACCTTTATTTCAAACAGTTCATGTTTCCGGGTACAGGGGAAAAATCGTGGTGATTTCTCTAGTGTAGTAAAATCTCAGTCTGCCTGGCAGTAACAGTGTATATTTTCCTCGTTTATGCGATAGCTGGTTCTCAAATTCGGTAGCTTCTCTCATTCGCAGAGTTCTAAAATCGAACAGCTTGTCAAACCAACAGCCGTTAATGAATGCCCTTATATTTACAGAGATGATTAATGAACCAATACGGCGAACACTTCAACAACAGTCTCAACCATTTCTCCAATCCAACATTGACACCAAGCGTTCCAGCCTCCACATCTTACAATAGGCTACATCTCGCTAGCCTCGACAATTCAACTCTGTCTCTCACATACGTCCGCCCGCGCCGACTGTCAGTCAAGACTGTCCGGCCCGAGGGCCGGCCGCGCGAGCGGGCTACAGGCCGCTCGTGGGGAGAGCGGGCAACGCCCTGGTCTGGCTGGCAGACGACACACCGCACCGCACCGCACCGCACCGCACCGCACCGCACCGCACCGCACCGCACCGCACCGCACCGCACCGCACCGCACCGCACCGCACCGCACCGCACATTGCACCACACCGCCCGGTCGGTGCACTTCCGACCAGCCCTCCAGCCTTACACTGTCGCATGATGCAATGGTCACACGGGTGTCACAATGACATGACACCCGACTGTGTCATGTCGCAGTGACATTCTCGGCCGGCCGACCGTCGGCGGAATGCCGACAAGTCACAACGTCTCGCGGCCGGCTGGCACCACGGAGGCCGGGGCTGTGGCGTCCCCTGCTGAGGTCAGCACGCCGGCCGGCACCACGGAGGCCGGGGCTGTGGCGTCCCCTGCTGAGGTCAGCACGCCGGCCGGCACCACGGAGGCCGGGGCTGTGGCGTCCCCTGCTGAGGTCAGCACGCCGGCCGGCACCACGGAGGCCGGGGCTGTGGCGTCCCCTGCTGAGGTCAGCACGCCGGCCGGCACCACGGAGGCCGGGGGGCTGGTGCCCCTGCTGGTAGACGCGCCCCACGGAGGCCGGGGCTGTGGCGTCCCCTGCTGAGGTCAGCACGCCGGCCGGCACCGCGGAGGCCGGGGCTGTGGCGTCCCCTGCTGAGGTCAGCACGCCGGCCGGCACCACGGAGGCCGGGGCTGTGGCGTCCCCTGCTCAGGTCAGCACGCCGTCAGGCGCCGCGGGCTTTCGCTCGGAGCGTTCATGACCGGACCCGTCCTGTCAAGTCCCAGTACTCGACGGGCTGTACACATGGGAGCCAAATGCATTACACAAAAGATTGGGTCCGAAACTAACTTTTGCAGAAGGAAATCAAGCTTTGAGGCTAGGTGTAGCGAAATTAGTGTATTAGTGAGTTAGTTAGTAGAAGCGAAGGCCGTATATTTTCCCCAAAAGCCGAATCTGTCCGTACATGATATGTGTCGCATGGATTAGCAGGCTATTATTACCGAGGTCCTATTTGATTCACCAGGTTTAAATTACCTTCGAATTTATCGCACAATGTTAAATTTGTCCTGACAAATTTCATTTCAATCATTTTGTTCAATGCACATTGCTGCCATGCACTTAATTATGGGTTGAAAATTGTGCTCTTACTCCTGTGCTCCTATGCTCTTATGCTTTTCTGAGAAGGGCGTCGGTAGCTCAGTGGTTAAGCTGAGCGTCTGGCAAGCCATAGATACGAGGTTCGATTCCCTTTGGTGCCCGCCCTTCCTGCAAGGGGAGAGGCAGGCGACGCCATATGACCTCAGCTGCTGAGTGCGTCGTATAATCACAACCACTTGTTTTTCTCCGAAAACGTGTGAGGATTCACGATCGAGTTGTTGACGGCAGAACTTAGTGAAATTCAATAAACAAGAGATCCGCTCTGGTAGCGCGTGCCGGCGGCCCGGGGGTGTGGCGTGACGCTCTCGCTGTGCAATAAGCCGGCCGGGTCGGTGCCGCGTCGGCTGGCAGCAGTAATTGAGGATGCGAGAAGGTGGACGCACTGCTGAGAGCGACGTACTGAGCCGAGAGGTGGCCCAGAGTTGCTTAGCTGTGGCCGATGTTCACGGATACTGGTTATGCTATGCATTTGCCTGACAAATGGACATCTTGGTTTCGGGCTTGATTTGTTTGTTTTGTTGTATGAACAGCGACTTAAATTTGCTCGCGTACCGTTTACTATAACTGTTTGAAACTGGTGATATATTTAACGATTGTGGAGTAGCTTATTTTGTAAATGGTTCAATACAATCGAGTACGGCTGGGGAGGAATCCTGGTGACTTTTGATAATGCTATATTTCCTAAACAAAAAGAAACATTGAGACATCAAAAAGAATGCCTGTGTTGTCCTTATCCATTGTCCTCAGCCGGCCAAACATGCAAATATCCGCAAAACAACATGCCGGCCTCCACGTAAGAATGTCTACCAAGCGCAGACGGAGGCGGGCCAAGTCCTGGACCACCAATAGCATGTGAAGTGGAGCGGTACCAGCACTTTGGTGTTGAATTTTTGCTTGCCATTATTTGTCCTTAACCGAGTCACGAATTATTTGTTCTGAACGAAACGATTCCTTGTTTTTACTCGCTATAGAGACGAAAGGCTTTCACAGATCAGAAGGGTGCACACCTGTGCTTCCTCCGGTTTCGCGCCTGACAAGCACCGCTCATGCTCTATGCCACGCGGACCTTCAGCAGCCAACGCTTCGCATCCTTCGACACCCGACACCATTCTCGGATTACGAGCGCTTATATCTGGAGCGCTTATCAGCGACGGACGTGCACCAAGCCTCGTCGATGGAAAACACCGGGTTGTTGTTGTATTGAGTTGTACTAGCCTGCCACCTTCTCGGTGATATCGGCTGTTTACGTCCTTATAGATTAGTGGAGTAGTGGTGGCCCGGACGGTGCTGGAGCGTAGTTGGGGGTGGAGTCGGGTCATCGCCGTTCGTTTCAACAATGCAAGGATATATATATATATATATATATATATATATATATATATATATATATATATATATATATCATACACTATCATACATGGGCCTTTTGTTTTGTTTTGTTTTGTTTTAGGCCTTTTGTTTTGTTTGATTGTTTTTTTGTTGTTTTTTTTAATTGTTTTTATATTACATGTCATGGGCAGAGTTGGGAGAGAGTAGGTGAAGGAGTTATTCGGTTGTTTAGTGTCGGGCGGTTTTGGCACGGGCGTTTGGTTTGTTGCTCTTGGAGGTGGTCTTTGTTTTGTTGGTTGTTCGTTTTGTAGGTGCCTGGGTGGTGGATGAGATGTTGTCTGGGTTGTTGTATTCGTCGTCTGAGTATGTATCTGAATCTGTGATTGGTCCGAGTTGGCTGTGTTGGTTTTTGCGCCGTGCGTGTGGTGCTTGTGGGCGTGAGAGGAGTGATGGCTTGTGCCTTCGCGGTGTGGTATTGGAGGTAGATCCTGTGCTTGTGCGGTGTTCTGAGTTGTGGGCTGTGGCCTAATGATGATTGTCGGGTCTGTCTGAATTTCTCTGGAGCATTCGGTGGGTTCTAGTGGAGTAGCCGTGTGAGATGTGTGTGTGTGTGTGTTTGTGTGGACGGATCTTGGCGGAGGGTGGGGGGGGGGGGGGGGCGCATCCGACGATTAGCCGCGTGTCGCTATTGCATGTGTTGGCGTGGTGTGGGCCGGCACAATAAGCACAAGTGAGATTTGTGTGCTTGCAGCCCCCCTCCCCATCGAGTGGCCGTATCCCTGACAGAGAGAGAGACAGCAGCGTCGAGGGAGGGGTGCCCGCGGTGCGACTTTGTACGTGATGTAACCAGCTTTGACGTGTGTGGGTTGCTGTTTGGTATTGAAAGTCAGTATGAGGATGTGTGTGTGTTTGATTTTCTGTTGGGCCTGTAGACGGAGAGTATCCCCTGGCTGCTGAACCTGCAGGCCAGATAATCCTCCGGCAACCGGGCCAGCTCGCTTGCGTATATGATACCTTGCGATGTGTTGAGATGTGTGGCCGGTATTATGGTGATGGGTGTGTGTTTTATATGTTTTGGATGCGTGTTAGTACTCTGTGTCTTTCGTGTTGTTGGCCTGGATCAAAAGCTGCCCCGTTTTAGTGTGACGTGCGTGTAGGGGCGCCTGTGTCCAACGGGTGATCTCCTCCTCCACCAGCCAGGGGTCAAGGGAGCCCATAGGCTCCCCATTCCTCCGGCGGCAGAGGTAGAAGTCACTCGTCGGGGTGTTGGGCGTGGTGTCCGTGTTCATGTTGGGTGCGTGCAGTGGGTCGTGGGTTTGGCGTTGGAGTTGGAAGGGAGAGGTGCACACTTGTTACAAATATCGAGGGCGGGGTGGGAGGGGCAGCGGCACCGCCGGACCAACCTGTAGTTGCAGATAGATGAGCTGAATATCTAGAGGGCAGATGGATCTGTAGCACTGGTTATCACTGATGAGCACTGTGCACTGGTGGTAGGCTGTCGGGCGCGGCTTCAATATGGCGTCTTCCAAAATGGCGTCGTTGGGTTTCTTCGGGGAGGTGATGGCGTTCTTCGTAATGACGAGATGGCGTTGGCGCGGCTTGGGAGCACGTCTTTGGCGCTGCTGCAGCTCGTGCTTGTGCTGCCGTGGTGCTGTCGCAGGGCACTTTGGCAGGCTGGCTACGTATATTTGCAGCCCATGTGGCGTCGTTGCCTCTTCGGTGGTGCTGGAGGCTTCCCAAAGTTTGGTGTCCGAACTGGAGTCGGTGCGATCTCGGTTTCTTATTTTCGCAGTTCTCGGATGAGAGGGAGAGAGAAATTCTTCGGTGGGTTCTTGTTGATTGCTTTTTTAAACACCGGGAGGTTGTTTTTGTTTTTGTTTTTGTTCACCACTAAAACCTTCCCCGTTTGCGCTGACTTCACACTAAACCATTGCAAGCCGCCATTCGCTATCATATGGCACTTAGAAGTGGCAATCAGTCGGAAAGAACCATCAAATATTGACGCATAAGTACGTATCTATTCCTGTATGGGTTGTCATCGCTAATCAACCGGGATTGATGGCCCGGTAGTGCTTGACGACGCTACCTCCTTCCTGAGGAGACAACACCGTCAGCATTACGCGACGTTACCTCCTTCCTGAAGACAACACCGTCAGCATTACACGACGTTACCTCCTTCCTGAGGAGACAACGCCGTCAGCATTACACGACGTTACCTCCTTCCTGAGGAGACAACACCGTCAGGTTACACGACGTTACCTCTTCCTGAGGAGACAACGCCGTCAGCGACGTTACCTCCTTCCTGAGGAGACAACACCGTCAGCATTACACGACGTTACCTCCTTCCTGAGGAGACAACGCCGTCAGCATTACACGACGTTACCTCCTTCCTGAGGAGACAACACCGTCAGCGTTACACGACGTTACCTCCTTCCTGAGGAGACAACACCGTCAGCATTACACGACGTTACCTCCTTCCTGTGGAGACAACACCGTCAGCATTACACCACGTTACCTCCTTCCTGTGGAGACAACACCGTCAGCATTACACCACGTTACCTCCTTCCTGAGGAGACAACACCGTCAACATTACACGACGTTACCTCCTTCCTGTGGAGACAACACCGTCAGCATTACACCACGTTACCTCCTTCCTGAGGAGACAACACCGTCAGCATTACACGACGTTACCTCCTTCCTGAGGAGACAACACCGTCAGCATTACACGACGTTACCTCATTCCTGTGGAGACAACGCCGTCAGCATTACACCACGTCGCCAACGTCAGGAGTCCTGAGTTTGGCCAGCTCAGTGCTGCCGCATTACGGCAAATGTGTGACCTCACGCGTCATCGCATTGGTTTTCGCGCAAATTGCTGCCGGGGCTTGAGCGCCGTGAAAGGTCAGGAGAGTGAAATTAACTTTCCATGAAATTCCCATTGCCGGTTTTCGGGAACAATACCTCGCGTGCATGTCCTCATATTGTGCGCTCATTGAGGCTCTGACGTCTGTTGGCAGCCTTCTAGGGCTGTTTAGTGACTAATTGCAAGATATAAGAGCAGCCGAAGCTGTCTACACCGGCTTTGCAACTTTACCTCCGCAATGGTAGCGCAGGAATTATAAGACGCACGTTTTGGCCACTGGATGGATCAACGAAGCACAGCCATATATTCGTAGCACACGGAGCAGAAGTTGAGGGGCGTCGAGGCAGTGGGCAGTAATGCTCACAGCCTGTGACGGTGCCAAAGCCTTTTACTTTGGCACCGTCACGGGAATATTACACTGCCGTATAGCTTCGTCGGGACATATGCGATTGACTAGAGGCGCAGCCAGGAGGGGGGGGAAGCCTCCCCATTAGCACCTAAAATACACTATATCAAACGAGGAATTTTGAGATTTTCACCACGGAAGACCCCAAATTTTAGGAAGCTTTCTCTATTTCATCACATTTTTTCATCCCCCCCCCGACTCCCCAAGGAAAATCCTGGTTGCGTCACTGCGATTGACCACACGTCTCTGTCGCCGCCCACTGTCCACAGCTCCGCAACCTGGACACCATGCATTTGTATTTGCGAGATTTAACAAACCGATTCCATAAAATGGATTAATATTTGGTTTGTGTCAGAATACAGTCAGATACATTTCACAACCATGAGCAAAAATGAAAGCGGCAAGACAACAGTATACAGGGGAAAACCGAACACGTGAAGTCAATTTATAAGACGTTGTTCAGCATCGCGACGAACTCGCCCCGTGTCCGAGAAGCGGAAGTGGCAGGCGGCAGTAGGTTCCGGGCCGAGGCTGCCCGGAAGGAGAAGGTTCTACGTGACATGCTGAGGCGGAAAGGCGGTGGTTCCAGTGCCCCAGCCACCGTCGCACGAGTGGAACGCCGGGAGACATCCGACCGCCGGCGGAACAGAGAACGGATCGCCTTGGGGGCTCGCGGATCATTCAGGGCTCTGAACACGGCGATGTTGTCGCGGTGGGTGATGAGGTCACGGACACTGCGCCAGCCCAGCGTTGCCACTGTCGGCGAGATATGATCACGACGAAGAGCCCCTACGACGATCCTAGCCCCGAAATTGATCGCCTTCTGCACTCGTCCAAGGTGACATTGGGCAGCCCCGCCCCATACAGTGAGGCAGTAGACGTATGGATGGAAAGACGTGAGACTGAATTAGGAGTTTGCGTGCTTCGGGTGTGAGATGGTGACGGATATTGTGGAGACAGAACAAGGTGGAGTTGCACTTTTTGACAACGTGGGATATGTGCTCCTCCCAGGATAGGGTGCGGTCAATGATGACTCTCAGCATCTTCACGAATGGCGAGGGGGTTAGGACGTGACTGCCAATGTTGAGTTGGTAGGATGTGGCTTTTTTAGGGATTGGGTCGTGCCGACAAGCTGTAGGGTAGTTTTAGTGTGGTTTATCTTCAAGGAGTTTGATGTGAAGTAAGACTGAATAGCAAGGATGGTGTTCTCCTGCCGGGATTTAAGAACGGGTAATTCATCAGGATGTGCAGAGTCTAGCAGCTGGGTGTCGTCGGCATATGATACCAGACGTCCGTATGGAAGGTATGCTGGCAGGTCATTCATGAAGATGCTGAACAGCAAGGGACCAACCAGGGATCCCTGAGGAACACCATGGGATAGCGGAAGGGATAAAGAGCCGCCCCTCACCACCTGCCGCCGGTCAGTAAGGTAGCTGTCAAACCA
The DNA here is from genome assembly GCA_034440615.1 of Ashinkailepas kermadecensis. Classification (NCBI taxonomy): domain Eukaryota; kingdom Metazoa; phylum Arthropoda; class Thecostraca; family Neolepadidae; genus Ashinkailepas; species Ashinkailepas kermadecensis. The sequence continues at coordinate 32,893 of JAOTOM010003401.1, forward strand.
CCTCGGGTCGACGCCGTACCACTGCAGCTTCTGCAGGAGGATATCATGGTCGACGCTGTCGAATGCTTTGCTTAGGTCGATTGAGATGACCGAAGCGATGTGACCAGTGTCGACACGACGTGTGATCCACTCGACAGCGTCGACCAGGGCGTCCTCCGTCGAATGGCATGGCCTGTATGCATACTGGGAGGAGGAAAGAATGTGATTAGTGACTAGATAAGAGGACAGCTGGATACATACTACTTTTTCACATAACTTGGATAAGACTGGCAAAATAGAGATTGGAGAAAGTTACTGGCGACATCGCGAGGCCCAGATTTGCGAAGTGGAACAACCGAAGCAGTTTTCCACGAGGTAGGGAACACGCAGGAGACGACAGAAGTGTTAATGATGTGAAGTAGGTGAGGCCCGAGAACCGGAAAACAGTTGCGGAGAGCGTGCAGTGGTACGCCATCGACGCCAACCGCTTTCGACGAAGACATCTCACATATGGCTCTGAATAGTTCGGGCAGGGTCACCGGGTGTAGCCGGAGGCCGGTGGTAGTCACACAAGGTGGTCGCGGAGGGATGAGTGGAACGCCGCGGTTGCCAGCAACGAGATCAGCGGCAATGCGTGGCCCCACGGAAGCAAAGTGACGATTAAATTCGTCCGCCACCGTCGCTGCCAGGCCTCTCACGGCCCCCTCCCCTCCCCCGGCCGGTCGGAGCGCAAAGTCCCGGGTGTGGCGCCAGAAATTGGCACGGTCTGCAGTGGCGTCGCCACGAAATTCTTCCAGGGGGCAATGTTGATAGGGGCCTCCTGCTCCCCGAAAAGGGGCCTCCACTGTGTTAAGGCCTCCTCTTGCTTTTTAGGCTCTCAGTATGGCTCCCGAATGGGAACATGATTTCATATTGATGTCTTGTTTGTTCTTGGCATGGTATATAATTTACGCAAAGGCAATAGCAAGAATCTTTTTTTCGCTGAGAACCGAGCCATACCAGGGTATAAATAAGCAAATGTAGATAAATACGTCAGTGCCAAAACAAACCAATATCTTTATGCTTTATCGACGAGAAGCATCTTCCCGCTGGCCTCTAGATTGTAGCGAGCTGGTGGGGCTCGTACTGAGCATATCTTAAAGATATCTCCCATTGATCAACCCACTTCTTTGTTCACCAAGTTTAACTGAATATAGCTAGGTTCATCACTACTGTTAGTCATTCCCACCAGCTTGATCTCATAAACAAACTTAAACGATCATTTCTCAGTCCCAGCACAACAATTTCGCGAAGGTGACAACGGGAAGTGGATTGAATTGGTTTTCTGATCGTTATCTTAGGGATTTATTAATTTTTTCATAACATTTGGTGCTGGCTGCAAGGCACTTGGCACAGAAGCTAAAATAATAAATACTCCGCGAATAAATCCACGGCAAGAACAAGCATTGAACAACCATGCATCAATGGCAATGCAACAATGTAACAATGACAATGCATAAATAATGCAAAACCTTCGAATTCCACGCCGTCACGCCCATGGTTATCGCTGTGCTGTACCGTTTTGTAAATTATGTCGTTGAGAAGGTACTGAAGCTGGGAAGCTCTAATCATGCAGGCTGTAATCACAGAAGACAACTTTGTAGGAAGAAAATACATTTTAAAACATCATTCCTCCCATTTAATATGGGGCATCTGTGTTGTTTTGTATGCTTGTGAGGGGGAATTTACCCCGCAATGTTGGCTTTGCTCCATGGGCGTAAGTTCTGAAAATTTTTGAGAGACCAGTGACGCACCCATATTTGCGTCAAGGGGAGGGGCAAACGTATTTAGAGGGGGTCCAACTACTGAATAAAGTCTTCCGATTTCGACCACTATTTTGTCAAAGGGGAACTTTTTAAATAAAATAATTAGTGATCAACTGAATTATCCTGTGCAGGGGCCTGATCTACCACTATCGTTTCTGATTCGTCGGATTTCAACCCTAGCTCCCACAACCTGTTCAAATGTATTCTTTTGGTATTCCTTGATAAGTCACCTCGCACTGCTGAAATTACACCTGCACAAATCACTTTAAAATGTAAAATTTTCCAATTTCAGACATTCCAGTTCGTAGTGCCCGGTCGCCACGACGCCAACGTTAGTGCATGTGCACACCCATCTTGCGCATTCGGCGCATTCGCCACACTTCGTGCGATGCTACGGATTCTGCTGGGCCTCCTACGCTTTGTTAATTGCTGCCACATGATAGACTTACGCCATATCTGACGTGATAAAATGCTTCGTATGGGCGTTCGCTGCGAAAATTATATTAATTAAATTCGATCATTAGTTCCCTTCTTACCATATTTTATGGTGAAGAAATGCGGATACCCGCTGAGCTTTGATGCACCTCATATCTTTGATTAAACATGCTTCCAGGTTGGCTCCCGAAACGAAGCCCTGCCTGAGTGTATTTCTTTGGACCCGTTTCGTATTTCTTCGTCTACGGATGTGTCCTAAGGCTCCAATTCATTTTTGTTAGAGGCCCAACGCATTTTCGAAACCACTGCTCGTTTTAGGGTTTTGTTGCTTTTTTGCGCACCGAATATTTTTTTTTAGTTGTCGTGGCGCTTTCAAGGATCTCGATGTGTTTACTTAGTGCCCGATATTTTTTTCGTTTTGGGATCATGTTGCTTTTTGCGGCCCCAGCCTCGTTTCAGGCCCTTGTGCGGTCATATGGCCCCTGTGTGCCTTGAGAGCTTCCGGTGTTTTTGTTTTTTGTTTTTTTAGTGTTCCCGGTATATATAATTATGGCTACAATGCATGTTTTCGGACCCTGCCGCTTTTTACGAGACTGCGCTTTGAAGGGCCAGTCGCATTTTCTGTCCCCGTTGTGCTCTTAGGGTTCCGCTGTGTTTATTTGGGGCTTCTGACGCACATTTGTGGGGCCCCAGTGCGATTTTGAGGCTTCGGTGCGATTTTTCTGGGTCCCAGCGCGACTTATCGCGCCCAGGCGCGTGGTTCCGGGACCCAACGCCAGTTATCTGGGCTCAACGCGATTTTTGTGGATCTCTTCTGAATTTTCTTTAACTTCCGAATCCTGCCCCGATTTTTCGAGTCCCTGGTGCCATGTTTTTGTATCTCACCTCGATTTTCTTCGAGCTCCGGTATGTTTTTCGATGCCGTACGCGATTTGTCAAGGCATCTGATGACATGTTCGGTGCTCCAGAACCATTGTCCTGACCCGGACTTTTTTGCAATCCCTCCTGATTTTGGAGGGCTCCGGCTTTATTCTTCGGATACCGATGGGACTTTGGGGGTCACACGGTGCCTATGTGGGGCCATAGACGCCAATTGTTGGCAGCTCCGACGTTAATTTTTATGCCGAGAACAAATTGTTGGTACTACCGATGGGTCCGAGCGCGAAATTTTTGGTACTACCGAATTGTGGGTCCGAGCGCGAAAGTTCGTGGGACCGGTTCGAGTTTGCGGGGCGCGTTGTACTTAGCTGTGACCCCAACGCGATCTTGGCGGTTCCTGTTGCAGATTGTCGTGCCTCGGAGCGAGTTTTCTGGGGCCCGACGTATTTACTTTGAGCCCCTACGCGAATTCTGGTGGACCGACGCGAATTTTTATGGTCCCAGCGCGACTTTTGGGGGCCTCGGCTCGATTCTTGGGAGCATATCCCTCTTAGGGGGGAGGGGCCATTTGCCCCTTTGATATGTCACTGCGGCCACCGAAGGAGTTCTATTTTTCTATAGGTCCTTACGTGATATTTTTGGGTCCTGGTACGATTCTTCGGTCTCCAGGTGCGATTTTTTCGGTGCCCTGACACGTTTTTTTTACCCGATTTTTTTGGGCGCAGAATGACATTCCGGTTGATAATTGATTTTTGGGGCAGCAGCAACCTTTGGGGTCCAGGCGCGACTTTTTTGGTCCCCAGTGAGATTTTCGAAGGTTGCGACGCGACTTTTTAGTCCAATGTAATCTTTTGTGTCCCGACGTCATTTGCTTGGATCCCTAGCGCGAGTTTTAGCGACCTCGAAACTTTGTGGGTGTCCAATACGTTTGGGATGCTTTTAGTGTCATTGTTGGGGCCCAAGAGTGATTATCCATGTCCGGATTGTTTTTCGTTGCCCCGGCTTCATTTGTGTCTAAATGATACTATTGGGGAACGGTACGACTTATCGTGCCCCTAGCGTGATTTTCATGATCCGGGCGTGCATTTTTGGTACCCATGGGCTCAGCGAGATCTTCAGGGGCCCCGGCCGGATCTTTTTGGGCCCATGTCGTGATTTTCAAGTACCCCGGCACGACTCCTGCCATTTCAGATGCTTCTAGCAAACTATAGACCTCCTCTCGCGTCTTAGGGGTCTCGTCTCATTTCCTGGAGCTTCTTTACCGGTTTTGGACGTCTTCTCGTCCGTCCTACCCTCCTCCATATTCAATGGTCCTCCTCTCCCGTTTTGGAGGACCTCCTCCCACATCCTGGGGCCCCTTTAACATGGCATGGGACTTCCTCTCATGTTCCAGGGGCATCCTCTGCCAAATTAGGGGCCTCCTGCCACGCCTCGTGGGCCTCCTCCTTTGTCCTCGCAAAGCTTCCCGTCTTGAGGGGATCTTCAATTTTGGAAACCTCGCCTCCTTCCATACCTGCTACCTACCACTCCCATTTTAAGGGCCTTCTCTCATTTCCTGGGAATTCCTTCCGGTCGTCGGGGCCTCATTCGGCCCTGGAGACCTCCTACTCCATCTCGAGGGACTCTTGTCGAGTCCGGCAGGGGCCTCTTTTTCTTTTTGAGGGGTTCTTTTTCTAATTAGGGGCCTCCTCTCACGTCTTCGGGGCCTCCTGTTCCGCGTTTTGATTCTATCTTTTCCCATTTTAAGGTTGGCCTCTTATCTCCTGGTGGACTCCTGTTCTCTCTTAGGTGGCTCCTCTTCCAAATTACACGCAACCTTTCCTATCTCAGTTACCTTGTCATTTCCTGGGGACCTTCTTACCCGTCTTGAAGCCTTCTTTCTCGCCTGGGAGCATCCTCTTATCTAATGGCCATTCTCTCCTATTTTCGGGGCTTCCTCGTGCATCATAGGGTCTCTTTCCAATCTTACATCGTCCTCTTCCGAATTAGGTGCTTCCTGCCACTTTTCTGGATTATCCTTTTCTATCTTGGTGGAACCTTACCCGTTTCGGGGACTGCTTTTACGTCTCCGAAACCTCATCTCATATCCACTGGCTTTCTCTTCCGTCTTAGGGCCTTCTCTCATTTTCTGAGGTCTCCCTTCCCGTATTGGGGCCTCCTTTGCAATCCTGGGGGCCTCCTTTGCAATCCTGGTGGCCTCCTTTGCAATCCTGGGAGCCTCTTTTGCAATCCTGGGGCCTCCTTTTCAATCCTGGGGGCCTCCTTTTCAATCCTGGGGGCCTCCTTTGTAATCCTGGAGGCCTCCTTTGCAATCCTGGGGGCCTCCTTTGCAATCCTGGGGGCCTCCTTTGTAATCCTGGTGTCCTCCTTTGCAATCCTGAGGGCCTCCTTTGCAATCCTGGAGTCCTTCTTTGCAAACCTGGGGGCCTCCTTTGCAATCCTGGGGGCCTCCTTTGCAATCCTGGGGCCTCCTTTTTCAATCCAGGGGGCCTCCTTTGTAATCATGGAGGCCTCCTTTGCAAACCTGGGGGCCTCCTTTGCAATCCTGGGGGCCTCCTTTGCAATCCTGGAGTCCTCCTTTGAAATCCTGGTGGCCTCCTTTGCAATCCTGGGAGCCTCTTTTGCAATCCTGGGGCATCCTTTTCAATCCTGGGGGCCTCATTTTTCAATCCTGGGGGCCTCCTTTGTAATCCTGGAGGCTTCCTTTGCAATCCTGGAGGCCTCCTTTGCAATCGTGAGGGCCTCCTTTGCATTTCTGTGGGCCTCCTTTGTAATCATGGAGGCCTCCTTTGCAAACCTGGGGGCCTCCTTTGCAATCCTGGGGGCCTCCTTTGCAATCCTGGAGTCCTCCTTTGAAATCCTGGTGGCCTCCTTTGCAATCCTGGGAGCCTCTTTTGCAATCCTGGGGCCTCCTCTTCAATCCTGGGGGCCTCATTTTCAATCCTGGGGGCCTCCTTTGCAATCCTGGAGTCCTCTTTTGCAAACCTGGGGGCCTCCTTTGCAATCCTGGGGGCCTCCTTTTCAATCCTGGGGGCCTCCTTTTCAATCCAGGGGTCCTCCTTTGTAATCATGGAGGCCTCCTTTGCAATCCTGGGGGCCTCCTTTTCAATCCAGGGGCCTCCTTTGTAATCCTGGAGGCCTCCTTTGCAATCCTGGGGGCCTCCTTTGCAATCCTGGGGGCCTCCTTTGCAATCCTGGGGGCATCCTTTGCATTCCTGGGGGCCTCCGTGCCAATTGTTGGCACTCTCGTGATTTCTGGGGCCTCCTATCCTCTCCTAGGTGACTCCTTCTTCAAATCAGGGGCCTCCTCTCACGTCTTGGAGGCCTCCTCTCGTGTCTCGTCGGCCTCATTGCTCACTTTTTTCCTGTGCATTTCCGGATAGGGGCCTCCTCAAATTTCAGGGGGGGGCGGCGCCCCCTGTTTGACGGCAGGGGGCGACTGCCCCCCCCCCCGGTGGCGACGCCCTTGACGGTCTGTCAGCATTTGCGCACACACAAAGTCACGCCTGGCTTTTGCAAACGCACATTTCACACGGTTTCGCAGCCTCCGATAAGCTACCAAGTAATAATCCGTGCGATAGCTCCGCCAAGACTGAAAAGCCTGGCCACGGTCACGCATGAGCTGCAGCAGGTACGGACTGTCACCTACCCACCTGCATGCGATTATTCATTCGAAAACTACACACTACCTCCTGCCACACTAACGACACAACACTCCTGCTCTCCAGACTCGCAACACCCCCCCCCCCCACCCTCAGCACGCGTTGTGCCTGCTGCGGCTGCGGGACGGTGGCGCACCCTCGCGGCTGGTCGGCCCCGCCCGGCCCGCGCCCGTCGCAGTGTTCGGACACCAGCCGCTGCCCTGCGGTGACCGTCGGCCGCCTCCCCGGGGGCGGCTGATATCGAGCGGCGCGCCGGCCGCCCCGTAGACTGGCGGTGGAAGGCGTGCGGCCACCGGGGGCGTCCCTGGGGTGTGGCGTGCCAGGGCGCTGTGTCGCCTTCGGTCAGCGCACTCGAGGTCAAGCGCAGCCTGGTGCTACCCGGCGCAGGGTGCCGCGTGCGTCCCGAGAACGTGCGCCAGGTTGGAAACTGGATTAGTGGCATTTGGGCTGAGAGGTCATCGGGATGTTGCTGATGGTCTCGTATCAGGTGCAGTCGCGCAGCCAGGATTTTCTTGAGGGGTCGACAAGAAACAAATGTCAGCAAACAGAAACCGCTTTCGGCGCGCGAAGCGCGGCGAAAATTCCTGGTTTTGCGTGGTGAAGATCTCAAAAGGTCTTGTTTCATCTAGGGTATTTTTAGTTGTTAAAGAGGCGGGGGCCGGGCTCCCGACCCTCCTTGGTTGCGCCTCTAATGAAGTGTAATTCACGACCCACCTTTATAGCCCGACGCAGATGACCATCTAAGGTAAACATACATTTATTTATAATTTCATAAGATGAATGCTATCGTTCTGTCTTCCCATTGATGTCGCTCTGCATTCGATGAACGGGTAGTGCCGAATCGAGAAACACACTAAGGCCATCACTTATCCATATGTGTGTAATTGCTTCACTGTCTACAAGTCCGCTTCAGGTAGCTTAAGGGGAATTAACGATTCTCTTGTGTAAATTGCTGTTGAGATAGCCAATGTGCTCTGCAAGCCGCCTGAAGTCATATCATTGGTGCCATTCCGTTGCAATCTCAATCGTTTAAGCTTATGCTTCGGTAAGCTCGAAAATTTGCACGAGCATTGATCACGTAACCAGGGACGTAGCCATCGCTGAGGTCTCTGGGTCCGAATCATTGCTTTATGACCCTCCAGTTTCATCCAACTATATTGAAGATGCATCTCCAACTTCGAGGGTACATTCGGCTTTCTCAAGAGCTCCTCCAGTTTCAAGGGGACAACTCCAGGTCTCATGAACCACTCCTGTTCCCAGCTGATCCATTAACTGATCGGATTCCCCCAGTTTTTAGGAGCCTCTCAAATTCTTCAAATTTCCAGAGGCCCTCCATCTCCCATGGGCCATGGCCCCTCTGGTAGTCCCTAGTGAATTACCTTATATAGATATACGCGTGTGTTATCTTTCACGGAGACAACATTATTCTGGAGAATATGCGTGAGTATTCAGGTCCTCGGTATCTGATGAATCTTGCAGTCAGGATGCTATGATAGTACTAAATTCCTTTTGCCTTCTTATTTGAGGGTCAGGGGTGTTGTTTTACATAATTTTGAAGGGCAAATGCCCCCTCAATGTTAGCCTTTCCCCCAATAATTATTTAAACTCTTAACATGGGACCCTATGGAGTGTGCCCCATTCCATTTGGGCCGACTCATTCATTGCCTTCATGTATAGTATGTCCCCAATAATTTTCAGAAATCAACACCCGTGTTGAGGGGTAACACCTACTTTGTGCTCTCAGGTTTGGGGTACATGTGCTCTCAGGTTTGGGGTCACTTGACAAGACTTACGCGTACATGCAGACTCTTATCCTTCTTTCCATGTAAACCACTTGAATTTTCTCGCAGTTTGTAGCTAGGCGTGCAGCATCTAGGATGCAATGCGATGCCCTGTCAAGGTTGCGCCATCCGGCACCACCGGAGTGTCACTCGGCGTGTCCGGGTGTCACTCGGCAGACACCTGCTGCCGTCAGGCGCCTGGTCTCGTCAGCGATCTGTGTCATGACGAAGTCTGCTCCTGACAGGAGCCTCGCGGCAGACGGAAGGAGGCGGCTCGTCTCGCTCTCGTTAGTGACCTGCAACGGAGCGGCAGCGCGCGCTGGGCATGCCTAACAAGCAACCGGATATCCCCGAGCGTTCGGTAATGGTGCACAGGAATATGTGGAGTCGTTTTGGTTCCGGCACAAATTGAGGGCGGGGAATGCCCACCAGACCCGGTGATGAAAAGCCGTAGGTCAAATGGCGCTATGTCTGCGCCATTAAGAAGTTGCCCAAGTGAGTGGTGATGTGTCCCACCACCTCACTCGCCTCTTCTCCCGGCCACAAACTGCCAAACTGAATTGAATGCCTCGTATTGAACAAGCCGCTGGAAGACGGGAGCGCTCGTCAAGTTGGTTCATAGTTTCACAAAGTGATTGATGTGGTAATTTTGCCCGGATTGGCACCGATATTGATCTTGCCGATTGCTACTGTAGAGAGATTGTCGACTCCCACGTACCCTTCGCTGCGCACTGCAAAAAAAAACACTAACTCTAAGGGAATGTACAATATAAAACTAGTAAAACGGTATAGTTTTTTGATAACAAGAAAATGGTTGACAAACTTTAAGGTGATATTCCACATACTGCGAACACAGCGTGATAGGAATTCGACAGCAGATATGCTAGAAAGACCCGCATACGTAATATTCATCATGCAAGATAACTATGATGTGCGCAGTATCTATGCTATTTTTGATAGGCGACCATCAGGCAGAACCACCTTTGTGAACTCTCCAGGGTTTCAGTTACCCATGCATGACGAATTATATGTGCGAATATTTAAAACACATCGTTTAACCAGTTTTACAGTAATTTCCCGCGCAATACAGCCACGTTTTCAAGCTTGTTAAACGTTTAAGATTAAATAAACGATTAAAAAAAAAACGATTAAGTAAGAAGCTCCGATCTATTTTCGCATCGTAGCATTTCATTTCGTGGTTGGAAACTGATGTTTAAGTTCACATTTTGACTATTTGAATGTGTAGGTTATTCATGTTGCTATAACAACGAGATCAAATTACCAGTATTTGCCACCAGATGTCAGTCAAATCGCTTGTACGCATGCGCAGAACACACTTCCGTCTTCAGCTCGGCAGCTGGTGTGATCGAAGGTGAATCCGTGATTTCGTTCGCACAAAACATTTTTAGAGGTGCCAAAGCCTATATTTATGTTTAGATAAGATTTTCCTCTGACCCATTGCACGTTGGTACTACGCATATGTAGTGCCAATATATATTATATATATATATATATATATATATATATATATATATATATATATATATATATATATATATATATATATATATATATATATATATATATATATACGGCTATATACTGATCACATTCTCGATGTTTGGCCTTCATACAGCGCGGTGAAAACCCTAGTCAAACATGCGCATGCCCGCTATAGGTCGCTATAAACATGGCGCGATGGCTCAGGGTCAGTTGGTCATAAGTGCATTGGGGTAAAATGGTACATGTACCAACTTACCCCGGTGATTAATGCAGTGTTGTTTTTAATAAAGTATGTGGTATTTATACCTTTCGCCATTATAGGGTTCAACCATGACATTCAAGATAGGTATGAATTCAAAATATATATAATAATATACATATAATGTAACATTAATTAGCTTGCATCAGATATTCTAGCTTTAATTTAAGAGCATGAACCATTAAAAGAAATATAATTTTAGTCCGAATTCTTGCTGGGGTGACGTTATGAACTAGGGTCCTATTGCTAAGAAGAACTTGTTGCGTGAACCCTGGCCCTACCGCCCGATCCGTGGATTCCAGTTCAACGGGAAAATTTTTACCGATAGTTTAGCGTGCCGTCAATGCACAGATACGGGCGCCACAGTAGCTCGTCCCCGGGATTGTCGGACCAGTTGCCAACTGACCCTCCCAACCGGGGGCTAAATGCGAGCGCGTGAAGCGACTCGAACCTTGTCCCGCCAGGACAGGGGAGATCAGTGCAGGTAAGCGCTCTAACCAACTGAGCCACCGGCGAAGATTTGTCGCTTGATGGTGGGAGAATGCAATGCTAGAACTAGAAGCGTCGTTTTCTGAAATTATTTTAATTGAATCTTCTGACATATTCCCCAATCCCATACCCTCAGATATGGCAATTAATAAATCAGTCGGTCTAAGAGGCTTCTACTCGTAAGTCTTGGTGACGATATTATTTTTGGAGGGCTATGTCCCTGAGCATGTGGGAAGTATGAGATATATATATATATGCATAAGCATAGTTGACATCTGCTAGTAAACGCATGCGAAGCATGATGAAGAGGGTCGTGGGTGGGAGTAGCAAGTTTTGTCTATCCGATTGCTCTTTCTCTTTGCCTGGAGGTAGGAGAGACGCTGCGCTTCCGCCAGCCTTGCCGCCAGGCGAGCGGAGGTTCCGTTCTCTTCAGCGGGTCGAAGTCCAGTGGCTGTGGTTGTTCACATCTGGTTTGTGGCGGACGACCAGCACCTGAGCTTTATATTACTCGAATGTTCTTGTTCACAGTAAAAATGTGCACTCTTGGGTCGAATGAAATAATTGTACTTTGCATGACCTGGGACCTCAAGGCGTCACGCCAGGTTATGCGGATGTTGAACATACCGTATCATATTCGAATATTTATGTAAGTTTTTCAAGATCCCTGCGAAAACGTGTCCCAGAAATTGCAATGCATTGCATGCTGCACCAAGCTGCAGTTTGACTTCTTCCCCTCGGGTGGCCTTGCTTTACCCGAGGCCAGAAAGGATTTACATGGACGAGCTTAGATACACACTGCATGTATTCAACCACCGGTGAAGTTTGATATCATCATAATGCCCTGATTTACCTTTAAAATATGAGCTCCCGAAAACAGTCAAATATTTTTTTGCTAGCAAGAGTTGGGACCTCACCAGAGACCGTCAGGTAAACAAAAATTATTTTGTCCACATTAAAGTTATGGATCTATTGAATGCCGCTTGAATCGGCGCAATCTGTTCATTGGTTGCGAAGACACAGAGGAGGGGGGGGGGGGACCCACCGACTTGTGTGAGTGCAAGTGACTGCCAGGTTAATATCGGGCACTCTCTAGGTATCCCACCATTCTAGGTCCATATCTCGATTCAGCTCGAGTCGCGACCTTCTAATGCGACAAGATTTCAGCAGCTCTCTTCTCTTAAGCTGGGCTTCCTGTCCCAGAACTTCCACGTGATCCAGCGGATGTCATATATGGCGTGTAATTACACTGTGTTCGGCGACTGCGGACTTCTCTGGCTGTGCCCTCGAGAAAGCATTCCGGTGTTCCTCTCGGGCGCTTGCTGAGCGGCCGCCATCGGCCACTCTCGCCGATGTGCGCTGCGCTGCACACGTATGTCAGACGGTGGATGACACCCGGGCTCTGCCCGCGACGTCTTCAGTTGCTGAGACGTTGACACAGTTTGCTCGTTCAGGATTTATCCGGCGCGTACGTGATGGCAACTCGCTGACGTTTCAGGCCGAGTCCCAACGCACTAACCGTTATGGACCAATCACAGACTCCGACGACGACTGCATTGGCTCAGACACCTCAGATAACACCCCTCAGACTACCCAATCACCGACAACCAGTGGCGTCGCAACGAAATTCTTCCAGGGGGGGAAATATTGATAGGGGGCCTCCTGCTCCCGAAAGGGGGCCTCCACTGTGTTAGGGCCTCCTATTGCTTTTTAGGCTCTTAGTATGGTTCCAGAATGGGGAACATGGCTTCATATTGATGTCTTGTTTCTTCTTGGCATGGTGCATCATTTACGCAAAGCGCAATAGCAAGAATCTTTTTTGCCATACCAGGGTATAAATAAGCAAACGCACTGGCGGATCTAGCCCACCGGTTTGGGGGGGGCAACTTTCGGTTTTCGGCGTCAGCCCCCCCCTCCCCCTCCCCCAGTGGCGTACTTAGGAATTGCATCAGAGGAGGGGTCGAAGGGATTTGGAGGGTGCCCATTCTCCCACTATTTTTGGTTAAAAGCATCAGATTTCTACCACTATTTGTCAAATGGACCCATTTCTTACAATAATAATTAATGACAACATAATTTCTTGTGTAGGGGCCCCAGCCTACCTCCACCGCTTCTAAGTTACGGGATTTGTGTTCTTGTTTACCAAAACATTCATGTTCACGTTCAACGTCTTGTACCACGTCAACGTTCGTGCACGTGTACACACTGGCAGATCCGATTTTGTCAACTCTTGCTGTAAGCAGAACTTGAGCAGCATAGAACCCTGGATGCGTGTCAGAATGTACAATGCTACCATATTGGCTTCCAAACACTTATAAAAATACCTTTAAAATTGGAGATACTTTCATCCACACGATATTTTTTAACCTCAGCAAAGGTTACTGCATTTTCATTCAGTTTACTTCTGTTGGTTTCGGGGGGGCAAAAGACCCTTTTAAGCGCTTCGGGGGAGCCATGGCCGGAATGGTCCCTCCCTGGATCCGCTAGTGAATGTAGCCTGTCTCTTCATCTTAGCAACCCCAACACCAACATACGAAACATGCTGCTCAACTGGGCTCAACTGGTCACTCGCACAAAACATCCTGTTCAAATTCCGCTTTCGAAATCTGGCTCACTGGGTCCGCTTGCCCGTTACTGGCTAAACAAACTTCATGAACCTATCTGACGAAGGAATAATGAAACTGCTGATTTCGTCATCTCTTGCTGTAAGCAGAACTTCAACAGCATAGAACCCTCGATGCGTCAGAATCTACTATGCTACCATATTGGACTTCCAAACAATCATAACAAAATACCTTTAAAATTGGAGATTATTTCACCCGGAAAGCTATTTTTTAACCTCAGCAAAGGTTACTGCATTTTAATTTAGTTTACTTTTATTGGTTTGGGGGGGGGGGGGCAAAAGACACTATGGCCCCCCTTTGAAGCGCTTGGGGGGGGCATGGCCGGAATGGCCCCCCCTGGATCCGCCAGTGCCAGTGACGTACCTATATTTGCGGCAAGGGGAGGGGGGCAAACGTATTTGGAGTGGTCCACCTACTCAATAAAAAGTCTTCCGATTTCGACCACTATTTTGTCAAAGGGGACCTTTTTATATAAAATAATTAGTGACCAACTAAATTATCCTGTCGAGGGGCCTAATCTACCACTATCGTTTCTGATTCGTCGGATTTCAACCCTGGCTCCCCCATCCTGTTCGAATGTATTCTTTTGGTATCCCTTGATAAGTCACCTTGCACTGCTGAAATTACACCTACACAGATCACTTTAAAATTTAAAATTTACCAATTTCAGACATTCCAGTTCATAGTGCCCGGTCGCCACGACGCCAACGTTAGTGCATATGCACACCCATCTTGCGCATTCGGCGCATTCGCCACACTTCGTGCGATGCTACGGATTCTGCTGGGCCTCCTACGCTTTGCTAATTGCTGCCACATGATAGACTTGCGCCTTATCTGACGTGATGAAATGCTTTGTATGGGCGTTCGCTGCGAAAATTCGATTACTTAAATTCGATCATTAGTTCCCTACTTCTCATATTTTATGATGAGGAAATGCGGATACCCGCTGAGCTTTGATGCACCTCATATCTTTGATTAAACATACTTCCAGGTTGGCTACCGAACCGAGGACCTGCCTGAGTGTACTTCTTTGGACCCGTTCCGTATTTCTTCGTCTACGGGTGTGTCTTAGGGCTCCAATCCATTTTTGTTCGAGGCCCAATGCATTTTCGAAACCCCTGCTCGTTTTAGGTTTTGTTGCTTCTTTGTGCACCTATGGTTTTTCTTAGTTGTCGGGGCGCTTTCAATGATCTCAATGTATTTATTTAGTGCCCGGTATTTTTGTTCGTTCTGGGACCATGTTGCTTATTGCGACCCCAGCCTCTTTTCAGGCCCTTGTGCGGTCGCATGGCCCCTGTGTGCCTTGAGAGCTCCCGGTGTTTTTTTGTGTGTTTTTTTTAGAGTTCCCGCTATATTTATTTATGGCTGCAACGCATGTTTTAGGGCCCTGTCGCTTTTTGCGAGACTGCGCTTTGGAGGGCCAGTTACATTTTCGGTCCCCGTTGTGCTCTTAGGGTCCCGCTGTGTTTATTTGGGGCTTCTGACGCACATTTGTGGGGCCCAGTACGATTTTGGGTCTTCGGTGCGATATTTCTGGGTCTTAGCACAACTTATCGCGCCCAGGCGCGTGGTTCCGGGGACCCAACTAGGGATGTCGATCCCGGGATCGGGATCCCGGGATACCGGGATTGTATCAGTCCCGAATCTCGGGATTGGGATGGCCGGGATCCCGAAATCACGACTGAAAAAAACAAAAAACAAATTGTACAGCTAAATGCTGCTATAATTCAGAGGTGAAATAACAACGCTGTCTCAGAAGTGGTGTTTTCACTAGGTTGACCAAATATTAGTCTGGATTTAATCAATTTCCAGCCTAAGTTCTTGCGGCAGAAGAAGTCCGGCTGGTTTCGTTATTCATCCATTAGTTTGTTTTTCGGTCACAGAAGTCGCGCGACGTTTGACCGCATCAAAACGCCAGTTCCATGTCACACGATTCCGTCTGGGAGACCCCAGTCTCAGGTTCCGAGATTGAACACGACGTCGACTGCTTACTCCGCGTGGGGGCGGGGGATGTCTGCGCATAGCACTGACACATGATACCAGCGCGGCGCAACAAGACACCGGACGATGTGAGCGTGAGGCTTGGTGGAGAAGCTCAGTGTCCTAGCAGTCGTGTAAGCGGCGAGATGTCGGACTTCGTCGTGTTTAAGGGGAGTGCTGTTTGGGAGCATTTTCTGCGTGAGACAACCGGCCAAAGTGCCAAGTGCCGTTACTGTAGAAAGGTGCTGAAGATTTCGGGTGGATCCACAAAAGGCCTTCACACCCACGTAAAGAGCCAGCATCCAGATCGGTACGCCGGTTCATCGAAGGATGGAGCGTCTCAAGACGATTCGAACTCAGACCAGCCACAGCCTGCTGCAAAAAGGACCAGGCCCCTGGACAGATACTTTTCACCCAACGCTGAGGATGATCTGGACTCCATGCTGGCAAGATTGTGCGGAAGGGACGGGATTCTGTTCAGTGTTTTTTGCACTTCACCGGACTTGCGCAACCTTATGGCTGCCAAAGGGTTTAAAAATCTACCAACCGGTCACGAGGAAATCCGAAATCGTGTCATGAGGCACTGTGCCAGGATCAAATGTCAGGTAAAACAAAAGCTGACAGATGAAATAACGCAAGGCACGAGGTTCTCTCTCACAATCGACGAATATACGTCTCTCAGGAATCGAAGATATATGAGCGTAAACGTGCACTCTGGTGCAAAGGTGTGGGGGCCTCGATGTGGTTCGGTGTCATGGCTCTATGCCAGCGGAGAAATGCATGGACCTGCTGAAGGTCAAACTAACTGAGTTTGACCTCGACCTCAACCTGCACGTGACATGAGTCACCACCGACGGCGCATCCGTCATGGTGAAGTTCGGAAGAAGTTTGCCGTGCGAGCACCAGCTGTGCTTTGCACATGGCGTGCATCTTGCGGTAATTGATGTTTTATACACGAGTGACGGCGGAGCTAAGACAACCAGTGAGGCTCGTGACGCCTGTGCGTCACCAGATACGGAGTCACCTACGGATGGATCAGATGAAGATGACATCGGGGAGGATGACGTCGTTGGGGTCGAGGATTACAATGAGCTGCAGGGCTCACGAGCCGAAGCGGTTCGAAGCGTCCGGAGAATTGTGCGATGGTTTCGAAAATCGCCCGTGCGAAACGAAGTGCTTCAAAAGTACGTGACGGAAGAACAAGGTAAGCAGGTGATGCTAATTCTTGATTGCAAAACGAGGTGGAACAGTTTGTTTGCAATGCTGGAACGATTTATTACACTAAAAAGCGCAGTGCACAAAGCAATTATTGACATAGGTGACAAGAAAGTGCAGATGACCAGTGATCGGGAGCTCGACATGGTGCGGGAGATTGTTCGGTGCCTCAACATCGTAAAGTTGGGGGGGGCAGAGGCCCTGTGCCGCAGAGACAGTGGACTGTTAGAAGCCGAAGCTGCTCTGAAGTTAGTGCTCAGCTCCCTGGAAAAGGAAGGCGGCCAGCTGGCAAAGAGGTTCTACGATGATTTGGCGCTGAGGATTCGTCAGCGTCGCTCTAAGGCGGCTGCAGTCTTGCAGGCGCTGCATAACGACTTGCTGCCTCAAGACGAGGCAGAAAGGGAGATATTCCCGCAGGCCACTCGGAGAGAAGTAGGTGAGTACATAACTCGTATGATACAACGGATGAGTGGGGAAAGGATCGGTGATGCTGTGTCTGACAGTGAGAGTGAGGTGTCGAGCAGTCCGCGCCGGAGCCGACTCTGCAGCAGCAGCTGCAACGCGCGCTGGAAACGGCGGCGAAAAGTCGTGTGCCTGGCGCACCGGGACAGCTTGGAAGACCCCAGCTTTGAAAGGCAGTGAAATCTTCCAGTTTCTGGGAAAGGGCCGCTCGCCAGCATGGCCTATAAGTGGCTCAAAGGCATTGTCGCCACGAGCGTCGAATCTGAGCGAGTGTTCTCAACTGTAGGTAACAGTGACAAAGGAACGTTCCCGTCTGAATGACGATACAGTTGATGCCCTGTGCTTCTTAAAATGTCACTATAGATAAAAGTTTGACAACATGCTTATTCGATTCCGCTTAGCAGTCGAGTATACTTATTGTTGTGCGAGTGCATCGCATGGAACAGTCTTATGTTAATCGAGTAATACATGTACATCCTTTGATCCTGTGAGTATCCCTTTTTCTGAAGGCGAGGAAAAATGATCGAGATCGCCTGTTTGAATACCCGACGCTGGGTAGGCAATTATCAAACAACAAACGGCGTAGAACATCCAGTCTATTGATGGAGTATTGTTACTCCACTGAAGGTGTGGTTTTCGCGATGCATTTCAGGTGCTTCAGGGAGTTACTCCGCGCATATCGTAACTAAATGTGAATGTGTGAATGATCACTCGATTGTCAAATGGATAAAAGGCGTTTGCATGGCGTGAGTCGAAATTCTGATCGGAATACCTTGGATTATTAGAGAGAATATATGAATCCCGGGATCCCGGGAAATCCCGGGATTTTTTCCGGAAAATCGCGAAATCCCGGGATTGGGAAAACGGCCCGGGATCGACATCCCTAGACCCAACGCCAGTTATCTGGGGTCAACGCGATTTTTGTGGACGCCTTCTGAATTTTCTTTAAATTCCGAATCTCGGCCTGATTTTTCGAGTCCCTGGCGCCATGTTTTTCCATCTCACCTCGATTTTCTTCGAGCTCCGGTATGTTTTTCGATGCCGTACGCGATTTTTCAAGGCATCTGATGATATGTTCGGTGCTTCAGAACCATTTTCCTGACCCGGACTTTTTTGGAATCCCTCCTTATTTTGGAGGGCTCCGGCTTTCTTTTTCGGATACCGATGCGACTTTGGGGGTCACACGGTGCTTATGTGGAGCCCTAGACGCCAATTGTTCGCAGCCCCGACGTGAATTTTTGATGCCCAGACCAAATTTGTGGTACTACCGATGGAAATTATGGGTCCGAGCGCGATATTTGGTGGGACCGGTTCGAGTTTGCGGGGCGCGTTGTACTTAGCTGTGGCCCCAACGCGATCTTGGCGGTTCCTGTTGCAGATTTTCGGGCCACGGAGCGAGTTTTCTGGGGCCCGCCGCATTTACTTGGAGCCCCTACGCGAATTCTGGTGGACCGACGCGAATTTTTGTGGCCCCAGCGCGACTTTTGGGGGCCTCGGCTCGATTCTTGGGAGCATATCCCTCTTAGGAGGGAGGGGGCATTTGCCCCTTTGATATGCCACTGCGGCCACCGAAGGAGTTTTTTGTTCAGCCGATGGCACCTTTCGGAGTATAAAAGCCCTCCGGGTAATTTTTGCCGGTACTGTTCTTAATTTTCCGGTGCTGGGGTCCATTCGATCGAGTCTCGGTGTGAACTTTTGGACATCGAGTTCTATTTTTGTAAAGGTCTTGATGTGATATATTTGATGTGATAGCCTCCTTGACAATCCTGTAGGCCTCCTTTGCAATCCAGGGGGCCTCCTTGATAATCCTGTGGGCCTCCTTTGCAATCCTGGAGGCCTCCTTGATAATCACGTGGGCCTCCTTTACAATCCTGGGGGCCGTCTTTGTAATCCTGTGGGCCTGCTTTGCAATCCTGGGGGCCTCCTTTGCAATCATGGGGGTCTCCTTTGTAATCACGGGAGCCTCCTTTGCAATCCTGGGGGCTTCCTTTGCAATCCTGGAGGCCTCCTTTGCGATCATGGGGGTCTCCTTTGCAATCCTGGGGCCTCCTTTGCAATCCTGTGGGCCTCCTTTGCAATCCTGGGGGCCTCCTTTGTAATCCTGTGGGCCTTTGCAATCCTGGGGGCCTCCTTTGCAATCATGGGGGCCTCCTTTGCAATCCTGGGGTCTCCTTTGTAATTATGTGGGCCTTTGCAATCCTGGAGGCCTCCTTTGCGATCCTGGGGGCCTCCTTTGCAATCATGAGGGTCTCCTTTGCAATACTGGAGTCCTTTGCAATCCTTGGGGCCTCCTTTGCAAACCTGGGGGCCTCCTTTGCAATCATGAGGGCTTCCTTTGCAATAATGAGGGCCTCCTTTGCAATCCTGGAGTCTTTTGCAATCCTTGGGGCCTCCCTTGCAATCCTGAGGGCCTCCTTTGCAATCCTGGGGGCCTCCTTTGCAATCCTGGGGGCCTCCATTGCAATCATGGGGCCTCCTTTGTAATCACAGGGGCCTCCTTTGCAATCCTGGGGGCCTCCTTTGCAATCCTGGAGGCCTCCTTTGCAATCCTGTGGGCCTCCTTTGCAATCCTGGGGCCTCCTTTGCAATCCTGAGGGCCTGCTTTGCAATCCTGGGGGCCTCCTTTACAATCCTGGGGGCCTCCTTTGCAATCCTGGGGGGCCTCCTTCGCTAGCCTGGAGGCATCCTTCGCAATCCTGGGGGTCTTCTTTGGAATCCTGGGAATCCTTTGCAATCATGGGGGCCTCCTTTGCAATCCTGGAGTCCTTTGCAATCCTGGGGGCCTCCTTTGCAATCCTGGGGGCCTCCTTTGTAATCCTGGGGGCCTCCTTTGCAATCCTGGGGCCTCCTTTGCAATCTTGGTGGCCTCCTTTGCAATCCTGGGGCCCTCCATCGCAATCCTGGGGGCCTCCTTTGCAATCATGGGGCCTCCTTTGCAATCCTGGGGGCCTCCTTCGCTAGCCTGGATGCATCCTTCGCTAGCCTGGAGGCATCCTTCGCAATCCTGGGGTCTATTTTGCAATCATGGGGCCTCCTTTGCAATCATGGGGGCCTCTTTGCAATCCTGAGGGCCTCCTTTGCGATCCTGGAGACCTTTGCAATCCTGGGGGCCTCCGTTGCAATCCTGTGGGCCTACTTTGTAATCCTGGGGGCCTTTACAATCCTGGAGGCCTCCTTTCCAGTCCTGGGGGCCTCCTTCGCAATCCTGGGGGCCTCCTTTGCAATCCTGGGGGCCTCCTTTGCAATCATGGGGGCCTCCTTCGTAATCACGGGGGCCTCCTTCGTAATCACGGGGGCCTCCTTTGCAATCCTGGGGGCCTCCTTTGCAATCCTGGAGGCCTCCTTTGCAATCCTGTGGGTCTCCTTTACAATCCTGGGGGCCTCCTTTGTAATCACGGGGGCCTCCTTTTCAATCCTGGGGGCCTCCTTTGCATTCCTGGGGGCCTCCATGCCAATTGTTGGCACTCTCTTGATTTCTGGGGCCTGCTATCTTCTCCTAGATGACTCCTTCTTCGAATTAGGGGCCTCCTCTCACGTCTTGGAGGCCTCCTCTCATGTCTCGTCGGCCTCCTTGCTCACTTTTTCCCTGTGCATTTCCGGATATGGGCCTCCTCAAATTCCAGGGGGGGCGGCGCCCCCCAGTCTCACGACAGGGGGGCGACTGCCCCCTCCTGCCCCCCGGTGGCGACGCCCTTGCCGACAACACGAGCAACCAACAAACCAAACACTACATCTACCAACAAACCACACACCACAACTACCAAGAAATCCAAAACTCGCACCAAAACCATCCGACACTAAACAGCATCCGAACAAACGATATCCGAACAATTCTCCCTCCCACTCTTTCCCAACTCTACCTATGACGTGTAAAAGAAGGAAAAAAAACAAAAAAACAAACAGGCTGGTGTATGGATGTCAATACCACGGCCTAAAACAAACGTGAAAAGAAAAGAAAAGAAAAGAACAGAAAACAACCAAAAAACAAACAAAAACAAACAAACAAAATACAAACAAACATACCAAAAAAAACAAAACAAACAAACAAACATACAAACACAAGAGAGAGAAAAGAAAAGAACTCAACAAAGCCCATACCAGTGTATGACATGACATGTGTTCTTGCAATGTTCACTCGAAAGGCGATGACCCCCCTCCCCCAACTACGCCCCGGCACCGCCCGGACCACCATCTTCAACTCATCTACCAAGACGTAAACAGCCGATATCACCTGACGGTGGCAGGCTGGTACACCTCAATCACACACACACACACGCACACTGCACCAAATACACTAACCAAAGACAACATATCACAAACTACTGCACCACAAACAACATCCCACTAAACCTCACCACTCTTCTCAACGATGAACATCCAACATTACGCGAACATATCTTCCACTTTCTCTCCATCACACGCATACTGGAACAACTGTGAAAAAGAAAGAAAAAATGAAGCGGGGAAAATGAAGACATGTTAAAAAATGAAAAAATGAACAAAAGACTGCGGGAAAAATATAGCTAAAAGATACACTCAAAAAAACAAAAGAGAAAAAACCATTATCCCCAAAGTGTTATACGTCTTCATGTCTTGTAATGTTCACACAAAATGGCGATGCCCCGACCCCCCCCCTTCCCACTACACCCCATGCCCCAAATTACCACCGTCCGGACTGACAACTCTTCACATCCGGACTGGCAACTCCCGGACTGGCAACTCTTCACTACTGCATCATCTTCAGCCTCCGACCAGATCTACCGCCTCATCTCCAAGACAGTTCAATTCAACTCTACCCAGCTCTACTCTGTTATCTTCAAGACGGCCTCAACACTACTCCGACACCTTTCAACAAGTCAACTTTGCTAATCCTTTTTCTGCTACTTCCCCGATTACGATGTTCCTCACACCCTAACCCACAGCTACCCTCACACCTCCACACAACACCGGAAACAGCCGAAATCACCAAATGGTGGCAGGCTAGCCAAACTGAACCACATACATGCACACACGCTCTCCGATGTCTGGGTATGCGCCACAAATGTAGGCACTTTTTACACTGTAGTGGGGAACGGATATGTATGGTTATTTCAACTCTGCTTAGTGTTTTCCTTCGTTGGTCTCTGCATTTAATCGATGAAATGAAATGCCTTGTACATCGATATTCTTAGCATTTTGCCCTATATCTCAGAAGATGGGAAGTTCGGTGCATTCTAGCGTGGTCTAAGCAAGGTACCATTTCACAATTCTTTTGACATGTAGCTTTATATGATGAGTAGTCAAAATACAAATTTGAAACCCTCCTTAGCAAACAAGATCGAGGTTGAATTAGTCACGTTAGTAGGACAGCGTTCGTTCGCTTGCTCCTCGCGCTCACTCACTCTGCCTAAATTAAGAACGTTTTTTGTAACTTTGTCTACTGCTGTCCCAGAACGTTTTGGCCACTGTACGCACTAATTTAGCCACAGCGTTAATTTTGTTATCATTTTTCTTACGTCGACCACTTTGGTGTGAATGTGGTCATTACCTAAACCGATACACTTATGGCTGTAATGCTGGTCTTTGTACGTTTAATTATTATAGTTTCAGCAACTTCGATGATGCAAATAGTTTGTTGTTGAAGTTGTCAAAATTGCAATTACTTATCGCTGCTAATCTATGCACATCCTTATGGTAGATCTGCTCGTTCTGTCTTGCTCCTGGACCTGCGAGACCTGGAAGAAAACATCCGCCGCAAGTTCAACTACTGCAAGCGTCATGGCAAAATTATAGGTGTGCGCTGACCAGAGGTCGAACTTAACCTCGGGGAGGGGGCATATTACGACAAAATCTTGGAATTTTCCGAACTCTTTTACTTCGATGCTTCGGAACCGACTTTGTCACACCCGATGCCATTCTACAGTCAAGGAAACGTCAGTTAGCCCCATACAAAGAAGTAAAAAATCAAAGACGAATCAGTACATATAAATTTGAAAGATTGTTTTTTTATACTATTTTCCTTACACATGAGGCCTGCAATCTTCAGAAGCGAAGTAGTGCTGTCCCGTACAAAGGGAATTCAGACGTCAAAGATAAGCGACGGAAAAGTAGCACACTTGGCGAGGGCAGAAACAGGAAATCAGGGAGGGAAAATATTTATTAGAGATAATCGTGATCAAATATCTGTATTATTCCAAGTCACACGACGAATACACCAACACCCAGTTTCTAACAATTGAGAAAAAACACATTTTGATCAGAATTTTCCTCTGATGCGCATTGCAGGACATCAGGCATGGATTGTTCTCCCAGTCCGATATATACACACGAATTAAACCAGCTGAGTTGTAAAAATAGTCATTTAAAGCACAACTTTCCTCCCAAAGGCCTTCCACTGGCGTGGTCCCTCGTAGTATCATACGTTAAAAATGAAGATGCTGAAGCTGCTGCAGCTACTTAAATCTTCATGTAACAGTTCTTTAGCAGTTCTTGGAAACCTTTGTCTCCTCTGATACGTTTGTAAGAAGTAAAATGTGAATCAACAGTACTTGTACTTCATATCTGATGTGAATATAGCACTCCAATGGAAAGTTCTGAACTCTTCAATTTCGGGTATCGTCAACTTTCGCCGCCAACGCATAATTTTTCGACTGGTTTCGTGTCTGATTATGCACCATCGTCTCCTTGTTGTGTCGCCCCAAATGCATTTCCTCCAGTAACAAGTTTCGGAAATGATGCATGCCGGCTGTGTTGTATTTCATTACATCTCTTGTAGAAAACCGAACCACACACATTGTGAGTTGAGTTGCACACACTCGTGCGTGTACCTTCATGCACACGATCGGTTGTGCCCTTAGTCAGATGGCAACTATAATCGAGCATTGGACAAACAAAAAACATACCACTTTGCACGTGCTCGTTGCTGACAAACAAAATGTTATTTGAACAAAAACTCAAACTATCAAAACAAGCTACATCAGCTTGCATGGGACTTCATCCATGACATCAGGCCACAAACTTCCAGCTTCGATCCAGCGCTCTCGGACGACGTTCAAATCGGCCCAGTACGTCACTCGGCTACTGAGATAAGTGGAGAAGTTGTGGCCGGCCCAAACTTTCCGGATGCTTCTCTTTGAGCCGACCTGTAGCGTCAGCCGTGACTGAAAAGACAACTTTGCCGACTCCTCTTGTAACTTGCCCTTCTGCTGCCGTCTGGATTGTCGTCCGCGAAGTTGAGTCGATGGTTGCTGACATAATTAGATGAAAGTTAGCGACGTTTGCAAAATTTCCCAAAGTGTTCCGCTTTTTCTGGCATTTGGCAAGAAGTTTGGCATGAAATAAAACGCGATTTCGTCCACAAACTCCACAACAGTACTCCGGTGCTTTCGAGTGCCATTTTAATCAGGGGAATCTTCCTGTTAGCGCTGATATAAAGCGCGTATGATTTGCCAATTACGGAAGCCTACAATTTAATGCCATATAACCCGACCTTTCGCATTGTTCATGACCTAAATAACGTTTTATACCTATGAAGGTCCCTGGCACAGAGTTATCGATCGTCATTTGGTTCAGCGCGATCTGTCCGGTGGTTCTGAAGAAAGACAGGGGCTCGCTATATGGCTTTTGCAGTCAGCGGCGTACGACCGAAACCACCAGTCAATGCGTGTGTGTTGCGTCCCGACGCCAGCGTTGCCCATGCAGGGACTGTCTGTGCAGATCCACACCTCAGTGCCGTGCTCTGTGGCGAGGGGACCACTTCAGCCAGTGATGCTGACCTGCTGGGCAGCACGACCTTGGGAACTTGTGGCGTCGCTGTTGTCGGTGAGTGCGTGCAGGATGTAAAAACGCAACATCAATAATAACATTTGACATTTGACATTCAATAACATTTGAGGGTTGAGACGTGTGCGCATGTTCAGAGAAATGTTTCAACGTAGCATGCCGGTAAAATTATGTCTTCTTCTATTTGAACCTTCTAAGTGTGCGGGTGGAGCAGTGTCTTAAGCAGGCATACGTTCTGTGGCAACGATTGTGTGTGTGGGGGTGGGGGAGGGGAGGGGGAAAATAGAGATCAGCTAAAAATGAGGCTGTGTTATTGTTTAAGCGAAGCGGCATCACAGCTCACGATTTCGGAAGCCTATGCCTTGCCGCTAAGCGGACGATGTCTCTAGATATCGCCAGTCACAAGAAGACCTGGCACTCCAGGTGGATCCATTATCTCTACATATTTACACCAATGGAACTTCTTGAGTTGTATGCACATTTTCCAACCACTGAAGTGCCTGCATAGGCAGCCATGCACGGTAAAATACACTCAGTAAGTTGTGCAAGGGCTAGGAAATGGCGACAATTCTTGACAGGAACCCTCTTTGCTTCAGAGAAAGGAACAGTCAAGTTTTAATGATAAACTGTTCACTCCAAAACACTTCTTTTTTTTCTGTAGCGAGGTAGCTGTGTTTTGAACAGATTTTGTTGGTGCCAACGCCTATCCGCCATTTTGGGCATACTAGAGACTTCGACTAACGGGTGTCCATCTCGCGATCTTGGGCGATTGCCAGTTGACTTTCACCCCAGTGAATCTCAGGCTTTGCCGTCTTTTTACCCTGTAACGGTCAGAGCGAGCATTCCCTCTGCTTCTGCAAGAATGAGTCGCTACTATCTCCGAGCGAGAAGGTTGCTATTTTAACCATTTAAACGACGCCAGTGAGTCACCAATCTTCCTCTTCATCTTGTAAATTCACAAGCCATATTTCCCAAGGGCTCAGTGCATCATAAATACAGCTGGTCAAGGTAATGCTGAACGGAACGATTTGACTACAAAGCTGAGAAGTACAAGCGATTTGTTCACCTAGCCATGCGACATGACATATGTGCTGACGCATGATATCCCACATTTAGCTACACATCAATTCGTGGTTGTGAAGTTCGTGTCAGTTGCAGCGCGAATTGACATGGCCTGAAGTATGGGAACGGATGGGTACACCTTGGCCATCGTCCCTATTACACAAAATGAGTCGTCGCCAATTATTTGGAACAATCTTACAGCCATGACGTTGGTTCATTCTACACACGGGTTACCGCCACAAATTGGAGAGCATTCTTTGCTGATTTTGGGTGGTCAAAATCGTACTTCAGGTATGCTTTTGTGATTCGTTAGGTTCTGAGAGCACCTCCGTGCAGGTTTGTTATTGTGGAGGTCAATACGGGCGTGCAGAGATTAAATACTCTCATCCCAGAGTGCCTCAAATGCACCTTGACATTCGGACACGATGTTGCCTAGGTGATGGAACCGTTTTAACTGATCTACGTCTCCGACAAAGATATAAAATATGTCATCAATGAACCTATATGAAACCAATACATTGGTTTGAACGGTGCCCAAGCTAGTAATGCAGCTTCTCAGCTGTCATATGCATACAAGCGTAATTTTTACATGGACACGATTGTATGGACAGTGTATGTAATGGTTTGTTTTGTGTAGCCTGAAATTGTTGCTTCAGGCTGCGGTACGATTCTGACCACCCGAAACCGGCAAAGGATGTCATCCCATTTCGGTGCTGAGCTTACATGCAGCACGCGCAGTTCGTGCGTTCAAGATGACAGCATGTTCAGGGACCGGCGTTACAAAAGGCGATGTATGCCCATGGTAATCAACAGGCGAATACGCAAGGTCCAACAAGTCGCGAGATTGTTTGCTCGTCAAAATAGTTCAACGAAAACCCACGGTGACGAGGGTGCCCATAGTCATTGCCTATTCCAGGTATCTCCTGGATTTCAGGCGGATATTAAGAGACAAAACGCCACATTTTACAGCGATCGCAAAGTGAGCAAAGTTTTTCCTAACCAATGTAAGTGGAAAGTTTATGCTAGCCTATGTAAGTGGAACGAACATACCCGATAAGTTCGCTCATGGGACAAGAATGGACCCAAAGCCAACCACAAAATTGTGGACAAAATTGTAGCGTTTGCCACATTATGTGCGAGGATGGCGAAAGAAAGATATGTAAAGAAGTAGGAATACCTACAATAGCCTGGACATCTTCTAATGTCGTGTTCGGTGTGTTGCAAAAGTGTGTACGTTGTCTGTTGCGTGGGGGGAAACAGGGAGACAAATTGCATGCCAGAACTCAAAATCGCCAGTCGTCGATTCGGTGCCGGAAAGTAGAACATCCATTGAGGAACCACCCTAACAGAACGGATCGCGTGCTCGAATATGTCCACGTAGTTGGGTTAGACAAAGTTTGGGAGGAAGATGTGTTTGATAGTCGGCAACGGGAGAACAGATGGATCAGCGTATTGGGAGCGGCGTTGAAACGGGGGGGGGGTGCTTAATCGGATAAATAATAGGTATGGTCGGTCGGTCTGTCACATGCATGCATGGTGTATTTTGTGTATGATACTGCATTATAGCGGTGGCGGATTTCCGTAATGGCTTTGGTAATCGTACTAAAGTTAGGACGGAAGTTTTCGTTAGAGCACCCTCCCTGAAATATTTTGCCACGTGTGATGGCATTTCTTAGTTTTCATCATGGTTACCAATTAGATGCAATGTTATCCAGTTGTGCATAGTCGGAGGTGCCTTATGCATCTTCGATTGGCACCCGATTAAAAATTTTGTATAATTTCACTATTTTCGAATGTGGCGAACATATGGTGCAACGCGAATGCATTGACGAAAGTACGATGTGGTACTAAAACTGACCGCATATTTACTATATATATATATATATATATATATATATATACATATACATGTGTGTATACAAATAGGAGATTTTCACCGTCCCGTATACTGGAGGACAATGGGTTATTTTCCGTTAGCTTGTTAAGGATACAGGTACCAGGTGGTTTTGTGCGCGTGGTTGTCATTTGCTCAAACAAGGGGGAAGTAATTCAGTTATTTGCAGGACAGGACAGGCAGGCGTGTCATCCCTGCAGCTGCCACAGGAAGCACGAGCAGCAGGGGTGTCATCCCTGCAGCTGCCACAGGAAGCACGAGCAGCAGGGGTGTCATCCCTGCAGCTGCCACAGGAGGCACGAGCAGCAGGGGTGTCATCCCTGCAGCTGCCACAGGAAGCACGAGCAGCAGGGGTGTCATCCCTGCAGCTGCCACAGGAGGCACGAGCAGCAGGGGTGTCATCCCTGCAGCTGCCACAGGAAACACGAGCAGCAGGAGCCACCTGTTGCTCGTCCGACAAGCACAGCCCCGTTCGATGACGTTCGCACCCGATAGATGGCGTACAGGCGAACGATTGAGTGGTGCGTACTAGAGGTTCTCCCGGGCGCCACTAGGCGGCGCCAGGCCGTGACGTGACCCGTCGTCAGCTGTCGCCCGCTGACCGCTAACGTCAGTCGGGTCAAGTCGAGTGCGCTGTCAGGTGAGGTCACGGTGCGGGCACGGTGTGACGGTCTGCTGGCACTGCTGGCGCCGGCAGGTCTGCTACCAATCGGTGACGCAGACCGTGGATGAGTGACGTCACACATTGGCTCCAACCAATGGGTGACCGGTCTTCTTCACGTGTGCACCCTCAACTACACGGAGACTAAAAGCTTGTCGGGTGTCTTCAGTGGCTTGCGACTTCTCAAGACATACAAAAGCAATATTAGGTAAGCTTCTACTTACCGATGAGCTCCACACTGATAGAATATCCGGATATAATCAACTGGACAGCTTTTCGTCATTTATGCTCCGTCTCGGTGGAAAGCTGGGCAACAGGTTGCTTTCTCAGAGACATTATGAAGGAAGTTCGATGATATATCTACAGATGAAGTCAACCATACTGTATAATGTGGTGACTTTTATACACACCCGAGTATGTCTTAGATACAGATAAATGAGTATTTTGTCCTCGCGAACGTCAACATTATTGGTTGGTGTGTTGAGGGACTTGAGGTTGATTGGTGTGCTGTGTGAATTGTTTCTCGACAGGAGACAGGAGGAGGCTGAGTCCACTGCAATAATTCCGAATTGATTACTGTTTTGTCAGCATGTATTTTATATGAAAACATTTTCCGAAAAGTACAAGATTGAAAAATCAGACCGGACTATAAGGATTCATGCGGATGTTACGGATCACGGTCTTCAGTTTGAAATGCTTGCAAGTGAAATGAGGATGATATGTATACATCGGAGGAAGCAAAATGAAAAAAGAGATGAGTCGACAATATTTTTGCATGAATTCCAGCAATGTTAGATATAAATGTAGTGTCGCCCAAATGGTGAAACATTGAATGGCATCGAATCACAAAAAGTAGACTAGATATTTAAAGGCTGAAAACAGTAAACGCGTAATGGGAAAAGGCTGCAACATACTTTGTTGTACGTGTACAAATAACCGTGCAAAAAGCAGATGACTTTCCAAAAATCATGCCATGATCAAATTATCACTGAACACAAAACTAGTCTTAACAGGTGCACTGGTTATTAAAAAAGGTTGTAAAAATGGGTAATAATTATGAACATAAAATGTATATCGATTGCCTGCTGGATTCAGTATGCTTAGTAGGGTGCAGTATGTTCAGTATCGTTCAGTATCGTTCAGTATAGTGCAATGCAAATTCGTGCACGAAGCATTTGTTCTCAATTTTGGCGATAGTTTCACAGCTGGGTGCAGCCCTTCCTTACACAATGGAGCCGAATTAGCCGTTATGCATAATGTGTCCACGTCCCAATGGCCGACCCAGACTCTGGCACCACAACATGAGTCTCTCCCATGGGCGCCATTGTGCGCACTAGCTGTAGGAATCCTGGCCATTAAAATGCGCCGGTCGCGAGTTATTCGGGGAATACACACACACCAGGTGAATTAGTCAAGCTGTCACAATACGGTGACGATAGAGCGTTGTTTGTTAACACTCACGAATCCGTCCGGAATGCACTTAAAGGTTCAGAGACATTCAACAGACCCCCAGGACTGCTCCTTAATATGGATAAATGTCAGTTTATGCAGCCAGGTAAAACAAGTGGAATTCAAGGGTGTAATAAGCTTGTGGTTGAGCAGTTGAAAGTCTCAGGGACTCGGCTTAATGCAAGGGGAGTACTTGTGGGGGCCGCGGTAGCTCAGTTGGTAGAGCGTCGGACTCTTGATCGCAATATTGTGGATTCGAATATCACAGCCGACGGTGTTCACTGAGTCCACCCGCGACCAATCGGCGTGAGAGGTTGGCGACGCTATATGACCTAGCGGTTGAATGCGTCGTAAAAGAACCCAGGGGTCTTCTTCAAGGGGAGTACTTGTGTAGAGATGAACACTGAGCTCATTCTGGATAATATGAAGCCTATGTTGAATCAGAAGTTCTGACGTGATCTCACCACCAAGGCCATGAAGACCGGAGCAAAATCCTTGACCCGATCTAAAGTAATGCATGTAATACATTCTTATCGAATCCCGAGGAACTCATTGCATTTTATTCAGTCGTGTAATGACGTTTCTATGGATAGGCCATCTCTCCATAGTCGCAAAATAGTCGGTATGTATCGATATGGAGAAAGGAGTGAAGGCACATAATCTGTTAATGATGTATCGAGCGAATAGAGTCTGGTGGGTTCGAAGAACACTGAACAGAAAAGTTACCGATAGCTAACTTTCTCGAGAATGGAGTTCGGGCAACTGTTAGCTATGCTGTTAACATGAACTGCGGTCAGGAAAGGGTCCGAGCTAGGCTTATCCCTGCATTCTGCAAATAAATATTGTATCGGTTCCCAGATATCAACGAAATCAAGTAATCAAAAATGATAGTCAATAAAATACGAGTCAAATAATGGAAAGCAATTACGTTCACGGTTAATTTGGAACAACACCGCAATTCCAGTTGACGGAAAACTCATTCACCAACTTCTGTTATTAAGTCGAGGTACTAAGTATGTTGATTCTTTTGCCGACGCCGAAGAGAACTTATCACCGCCACGTAACTTCCGTTCAGCATCACCATGCACTGGAACACGACGACCTGCGGCGACCCAGCGCTGCACAAGCTGTGGCTACAGCCACACGAGCAGACGACCCAGGAGCAGGCTGGCGAACAAGACGACCGGCGCCTTCAGTGGTAGCTCAGCCGGCACACCAGGACCGGCCGAACCACCGCACAAACTGAGCTGTGAGTACAAACCACCGCACAAACACAAACACCCCGTGGTGCCGCTGCATCTGGTCGGTCTTGTCCGGCCACCGCCATCCCTGTCTGTTTGTTTGTTTATTGGGTGGTTCACGACGCACTTTATGCACATTCACGGCTAATGGCGCCGCCCACACCGTTTCACCGGTGGGCCGCGAGATTGGGAAATGTCCCGAGCGGTTCGAGCGTTCAACCCGGGATCTTTGGTACCCAGAGCTGAACAACTTAGCTACTCGGCCACCCCCGCCCCTATCTCCGTCTGTGTGCACGTGGATAGTGGGCGACCGGGTGTACCGCGGCGTGTTCAACAACTGCACTCAACTTAACTGGTGTGCATAGTGCAAGATGCTCGCAAGCTCGCGCATTAAGTTGAACAAATGCACTGATTTAATTTGCGCAATTTTCTCAAGCACGGAATCACTTTGTTCAGACGTTGTTTTCGTTAGAATAATGTTCTCGCCATCGTTCGGGCATTATTTGCAAACACCTCTGGAGTGACTGGCGGCATGATCCCCGGTTCTTTATAACGAGCGTGAGATTCAATATAATGTGTATGTTGATCGCTGAAAATGACGGAAAACTCAGGGTTAGCCATTTCCCGTTTCGTAAAATGTTTTTGAAACATCGATTTCTTCCCAAAAACCGAAGTTTAGGTTTTCAGAATTATGCAAAAATAAACAATAAGAGCATTTCCGGACCTTATTCGTCGAAGGTTTCCCGATGATACCCCGCTCGTATTCATGCAACACTTTGCTTGGAAGTAAGATGGAGGGTCTTTAAGGATCCACCCCTCCCCCCCGGAACGGGGAGCTAGGATTTGACCGGAGAGATGGCGCGGGTTGATGGGTGGCTGCAAGGTTGAAGTAGATCCTGATATGCAGCACCAGCTGCTAGCGGAAGCATACAATTAAGGGATAGAAGTCCAACAAGCTCTCTTCCATCGAGCCTCGGGAAAGCAGCTAAAAACAAGGAGGGGCATTAGTACCCAACATAGAGTGAGTATAGATTCAAAAGATGGGGTTATTCAATATAAACATGCGGTGCAAATTTGAGCTGTATTGGGCAAATGCTACGCCTTTCCTTCTCCCTGAAGTTCAGCTGTTTACGGAGGGACCGGCCGGCCGCTGATGCTGGCTGGCGCCACCCGGCGGCACCGGCTTACCGCCCGGAATTATCGGCCAATGGTCACGATTTTTACGGAGGGACCGGCTGGCCGCTGATACTGGCTGGCGCCACCCGGCGGCAACGGCTTACCGCCCGGAATTATCGGCCAATGGTCCCGTTTTTTAGTCTCCTCTCAATGCTACATGCATTTTCGCCAGGTAATGCGCCTCCATACGAAGGAACTTCGTGCAAATGGAAATATTGTGATCAGGCGCGCTGAAAACCATCCCAGTTGTGGGATTGGACCGCGGTGATTAGTTCCAGAAGAGTAGTCGTATGTTTTCTGATGGAGGTACGTCTTCGTACACAAGCAGAAATCTGACTGCTGCATTAAAGCCCGTGCCAAGAAACGTATCGGAGTGGTCGTTTATGTGACAGACGAGGCCCATTTCCCAGAAGATGTGGCTGAAGACAGGCCGGCGTATCTGCATGGTAACAGGACTTGAAGACTTCATCGGTTGTAATGAGTAATAATCTCACCCAGGCTCAGTCGACTCCGAGGCAGACCAATGTAGTTAGCGTGCAGATTCCATTACACTGCCGGGGACTGCGAAAACCGCCAATTCTACGACATTGGCTTGACTACGACGACAGTGAGTCGGCACCTGACCATGCACCCAAGCTGGGCGGCACCAGAAACCCGAGACGTAACCGCAACACCACTCTCACTAGAACCGTACTGACAGCCAACACCATCATTCTGGCATGCAGCACTGATCGCAGAAGTCTTTCAACACTAGAAACCATACTCATCGGATAAATAGCACCACGTACCAACATTCAAGGCAAGCAGGTGACACAGTTCCCTTTTTATGATAGCCGCAGGTTCAGGCGGGCGGGAAGGCAACGGCGTTTCGCCTAGTGGGCGGCATTGTTTATGTGGTTTATTTGGTTTATTTGGTTTATTTGGTTATATGGTTTATTTGGTTTATTGGGCGGCATTTCTTGGAAGCATATCCAAATATGTGTTATGCGATATAATGCAATGTTGTAAATAATCGACCGTCTACAATCTTCAATACTGTCGAACGCGACTGCATGGCATTCACTTGGATATCTTGTCTTCAAAATGATGTAGGTTCAGGTTGAATCGTTGCATATGATATAACAAGCTGTGGAGATATTCGATGCAGACATACCAATAATGACAAGCGACCGATTCCAAACCTGGCGCAAACGAACCAAATAGTGATTGCCGCCTATCACTATAACTGTCGTTTCCAACGATCTGTCTTAATGAGAACCTGCTCCGAAAGCACATGCACGCATATATATCTATGTATATATATATATATATATATATATATATATATATATATATATATATATATATATAGATGTATATATATATATATATATATATATATATATATATATATATATATATATATATATATATATATATATATATATACATACATATATATATATATATATATATGCATGTATAATGGGTAGCATATACGTTCATGTAACCATGCCATACCATGCTCGGATAGGTACGGGTCGGCTGCTCCGCCCAGTGACCTGAGGATGCGGTGACTCGGCTCCGGTTGGCCAGCCCGACATACCTCCGACACACCTGGTCGACATACCTCCGACATACCTCCGACACACCTGGTCAGCCAGCTCCGACATACCTGCGACACGCCTGGCCGACACCGATCGTTGGCGGTCAGCAGGCGCAGTCTCCGACGCTGCCGGCCGGCCGGCTGGTTGCGACAGTGCCCGGTCGGCGCGTCGGAGCGCCGCCCGCGCCCGCCAGTCGCCACCGTCGAGGTGCGACGGCTGGACGCCGGGGGATGGCGGCGCGGCGCGGATCTCGCGGCTCGCGGTTTTCCCGCCGGCGCGCGGCTTTCCCGCCGGCGCGTGTGGCGGTAGGTCGCGGCGCGGCTGGCGCAGACTGAAAGTCGGCCGTCGCGGTGGGTGGCGCGAACGGAAAGCCGGTTGTTCCGACTGGGTGGGGTTGGTGCCGGCCCCTGTGGGCGGAGCTGTGCCGTGCGTCTCACGCCTGTGGTCGCAGCCCCTAGCCAGCGCGTGTGAACTTGAAAGTCGAGAGAGTCGGCGTTAGGGGCGTTTGCTGCGGCTGGGTGCGGCGTCTCAGCGCCTCTCGGGACTGCCGGCTACCGGCGACAGCGATGTCGCTCAAAGTGGTCATCCATTCGCTGGAAGGCATCATCACCAAAGGAGAGAAAGCCATCGTGGTCAGCTTCAGGGGTAAGTGTGCTTCCGGCCGCGATGGGGCTTTGTGTTTCTCGAGGGGGCTCAGCCCACGAGCCACTTGAGTTTGATTTGACGGGATTTCAGCATGCACTTCCTGCTTTTCTCGTGGCGATGCAAACTTTGAGTACGATATGCGATGAGTTGTGCAATGGTGCATTAGCTGCCACCGGCGCCGGCTGGTGGCAGCTGTTTTTGCCCACGAAAGTGCAAGCGAAGCTCGGCAATCAATCAGACCGTCCTGTTCACATTCGTTCTCGGAATTGGCGGCATTAGTCGCACTTGGTTAACTTTGTTCACACGGAATCTGGCAGCTGGCAATAGGCAGCAACATTCCGCATATACACATCTATCCTTGCCCCACATCTTGTTGCAAATATTTTTATATCTATATTACTTTCTCCGTCTGCCTCACCTCGTCTTCAATTGGTCAGAACTAGCCGAAGAGACGATCAATCCTAACACCAAACCATATAGAGCGAAGGCAGGCGCACAAAATCTTCCGGAATTCGCAGCACTATATACACCTTTGAAGCAGGTGAACATCGTTGTTTTATGGGGTATCAGAGACAAGGGTGGATTCATATTGCGGAATCCTGGAGATGGGGACGAAAACTTACTTTCGTCCCCTGTAAGATGGTACTTTCGTACCATCTGGTCACCCCATCATACTGGTCATTGAATGCGGGGAAATATGTTTTTATTTTCTGTCTGTCTGTGGCAGCTGAACCGCGTTTTGTACTTTCTGAAGAGATTAGGGCACTTGATCAAAAAGCAGTAAGCTTCCAGTCATTGTCCAAGGGCACCATTTATTCCTTCAGCGAAAAAATAGGGTTAATTTTTGGGGAGACGATAATGTTCAGAACGATCCAATCCGGAAACAGCCTGTTTCCCACCTAGATCTCAGCCTATCGCTGCAGACACTAATCACAAAATGTGCAACTTTGAACTTGAAAGGTGCAATTGAACACAAATATATAATTTAATATAGAGCTATCTTGTGATCATCGTTTTCAATGCATCTCGAGACTACAAGGGGCCCAATGTTCGTAATCTTTTCATCAAGTTTCGTTGTAAGCCACTGTTCGCAGTGTGCACCTGTTTTTTTTTAAACCAAGTGTGGGCACCACCCACCTTACGGTGAAGCATCTGACCGAAATGGTTCTCATTTCATTTAGCGACTAGTAAACGAGTAGTAAGGATTATAACTAATATGCACTGTTGGCACGGATCCCTGCTCATTTCGAATTCGAATTGGTTAGACATTCTTTGCCAGCAATCGCTGATGAGTTCGACTTTGGGTGCATTGCTTCACTCCTCTCACTCACTCACTTTCAGACAGTCACTTTCGTTCCTCGGAGTCCGCAGACCGTGACACCGTACGTTGTTCTTTATTCACTCCTCACAAATTTCGCGCCAACATTTCGTGGATTCTTTTGATGGACATCTTTGTTGTTGTCAAACAATGGCTGAAGGGACCCTTTTTATACGTAGCACGTGCTTCGTCACCGCTTGCGTGATTGCGTCCGGGACAAATTGCAGGTGCCGGCTGCGGTGCGAGGTGCACGATGCGCTGTCAACGCTCGGCGCTGCCGCCACAAATCCATTCCCTTGAACACAACTTGAGAGTTCTTCAGCAGAAGTGCTGGGATGGAAGTTGGCAAATCTCATGATGAAAAGAGCAGATGTGGCTTTGAGTGAGAAAATCAGAACTTGACTTTCTTCATTACAGCGTGCCACGCTGCTGGAAGTTCTCCGCGAGCGGAAATATTGCCGCACAGCCGCTCCACAAACTTCCTTCTTTGAACACAAAATCGGAGCAACTTTTGCTGCGAGCGAGGGTGAAGCACGAGCGAGTGCACCCCCGTGTATATGGTACTGCATACGAATAATTCACTCTGGGCGCTGAATGACCATCGCAGTCGATGCGCCCCTAAGCCCAAATAACCAACCAACGAATAATTCACTCGAGGGACCTGGACGGCCCGGCCGGCCGGCTAGACCGGGTCCAGCCGTCACTCTTTTGAAGCTTGAACACAGGTGTTTTTGTTCCAACGGTTCCAGTTCTAAGTTATGCTCACTCAGAGTCAGATGTGACCTTTGAAGTCTATTTTGTACCAATGTCTATCGCAATAGTCTTCGTGTGCCTGTTCAAGCTTTGCTGAAGCAAAGCTGTCTGCGGCGGCGTGTCAGCTTTCAACAGCGTTCCACGGTGAACTACAGCATTTCATGTCATGCTTTTTCCACTCAGAGACAGAGCTGCTCTTTTCACTTTGATAATCACCAACACGTATCACAGTAAGTTCCCTGAAGCACTCTCAATATTTGCTCAAATAAAGGTGGCTACGTTCGTGCCCGCCGGCAGATGGCGCTACGTTTCGCGCCGCAGCTGGCCGCCACAGTCCGGCTCTGCAGACCGACGGTGTCGTGGCCGATTGGTGGCCCGGGAACGGGTGATGGCACTTTGTTTCCGCTTTCGCTGATGCAGCCTGGTGAGAATGTTTCGTGTCCGAAATCACTTGAGCTCTGCATACATGCTTCAAGGCGCGTGACTACATAGACACGGGGACGAGTGGTCTAGGGGTAAGATGCTCGTCTCACAATCGAAAGGTTGTGGGTTCGAGTCTCACCTGTCGCTACTCTTCGCCCGCGACCAATCGGCGTGAGAGATTGGCGACGCTACATGACTCAACGGTCGACGTGTCGTAATACCAATAACCAACCGACTACATAGACACTATGACTGACATGCACGGAGATTCGATTGCACTGCGCCTTTGACACAATGCTGTTGCTCGTCCAGTACCCTTATAGGCGCTTTATGCTTGTACCACATATGCGCTCATTCAGGACCGTTACATGCACCCTCATACTTCATCCACATGTACGTTCATTCAGCACCCTTATAGACGCTTCATGCTTGTCCCATATTTACGCTCATTCAGGACCGTTATAGGCAACTCATAATTCATCCACATATACGCTCATTCAGCGCCCTTATGAGCGTCTTTTACTTGCACCACATACACTCATCCATTGCCCTTATAGGCGTCTTATACTAGCACCATATGCGCTTACTCAGCGCCCCTATAGGCACCTGATTCTTCATCAACATACACGTTCCTTCAGCGCCCATGTAAGCACCTAAGTATTTGTACTACATATGCCCATTCAGCGCTTTTATACGCGATTATGCTTGTACCACACATGCTAATTCAGTGCCATTATAGGCACATCATACTTGTACCACAGACGAGAGGGTAGACTCGTCTGAGTTGCGCAGTCGGTGGGAATAAGACATGCGCAATTAGGTGTCAATGCTGTTCCACGTTAACGGCTTATAGCAACCGACAATACCACTCTTGTCTGCGTCCTAATCGCATAGATCTATGCATGCTGCTACTGAGAGTTTTGTGTGCTTACGGGAGCGGAAGATCGAAGGTAAGGACACTATAATCTGTTTGTTGCAACACCGAATTGACAAATCACAGACAGCACACGTATGTCGTGCTCTTTGTATGTCATCGCATAACAGACGGTCAGTGGCGTGTGCTTGGCCAGTAACATGCTATTATGTGCTCAAATCAGATACATTGAGAAGCTAAAGTTGTCAATCGTGGCCCGGGATGATTGTATTCACTGAGTCCCCACGGGTCCCATACGTGTCTCATTTAAAACAACTGCTCCGTAAACACTCATAGACCGTCTCAGAGGAGACAAACGCACGGTGTTTTCCCGTTTGTTTGTTCCGCTGAGCTGTATAATTTTCTCTGACGGCGTGCAAACACCCACTTTAAGTAGCTGTTTGTTATATTCAAACTCTGATCATCGTCTTGTGTCCTGTGACGTTCTCCCATAACACTTTGCATTCAGTATCGCTATACGACCTCGAATATTACCATCACCTCACTTCGTGTCAGCGCGTCATCACTGCCTTCTGTGATGCTCATTCATTGCTCCATCTCTCTCTCACTCACTCACTCACTCAAAGAAGAGCATTGGGTTATTTTACGACGCATTCAACCGCTAGGTCATATAGCGTCGCCAGCCTCTCATGCCGATTGGTCGCAGGTGGACTCGGTAATGGCGCCGGTTGCGATATTTGAACCCACAATCTTGCGATCAAGAACCCGACACTCTACCGACTGAGCTACCGCGGTCCCTTACACTCACTCACTCACTCACTCACTCACTCACTCACTCACTCACTCACTCATTCACTCACTCACTCACTAACTTACACTTTCTGTCTCTTTGTCTGTCTGTCTCTCCCTCTCTTTCTCTCTTTTTTATATATATCTCTCTCTCTCCCTCTCTCTCCCAGCTCTGGGATACCAATGCATAGTTTATTCCAGGCAGCATTTTCCATCACGTTTGGTACGGCGAACCAGGATGGGATGGAGGTGGAAGGGGAGGGGGCACACTATCTGATTTTCAACTACTCTGAGCTGCACCCTCATAAGTAAAGGGAAACAGGATTTTAGCTGCATGTTTAGAAAGTGCTTCATATCATGTATAAGAAGTGCTTCGCATACTGAAAGTCGTTTTCACTGCAGCACATTTTCTAAATTTGTGTGTTATTTGGCAGTGTCTCTGGTTATGGAAGTATCATGCTTTTGAAGAATGTGTGCGCTGTGTTGGAAGAATAGCCCAGCTCAGGATTTTTGTCCTCCAGAACATTATCCTCTCCGGAAGCCGTTTGCGAATGGTTTTACCAGATGGCTTGACAAGGAACCAACCCAAGCTTTTTCGGATCCAATTCTGCAATGCAGAAAAAGATGGCAGCATAGCTGGTGGAAGACAACGAGCGTGACGAGTGACCTGCTGTGATAGTCGTCCTCTCCCTTTGTCGCTTCCTCATATCTACCAACAATTGTGCTGCATCAATCCAACAGCACAGATGCTAACACCAACAGGTTGAAGTTTATGCTGACGAATTTCAATACTTCATTAAAAATAATCTCTGCATTTTATTCCTTCAAATATAAACATCATCTCCGATTCCGGGGCTTACAAGTGTAAATCGGTCTCTGCGTGTGCGCTTGATATCCTGCCCCCTACACGCATTGTCAGCCACTGTGAAAGTGTATTTGTTGTGCCACCCATAAATTGTACGTTGTGAGGCCTGGAATCCTCTTGTGGGCTTGCGAATCGTGAGGAAATATGTGCTGATTTCAACCTGCTTGGCTGTTGGAAGCACATGAACTATTCACGCTGCCATTCGCGCCAACAGAGCGCCCATTACACTGCATAAATTATATCTTCGGCGTTATTTTTAAGTTTACGAGAAGCAGGAATGCAGTACTGGAAGTGGTGGGACACTGTCTTCCGTCTCCATCCTAAAAATCTCCTCCG
Source organism: Ashinkailepas kermadecensis (assembly GCA_034440615.1). NCBI lineage: Eukaryota > Metazoa > Arthropoda > Thecostraca > Neolepadidae > Ashinkailepas > Ashinkailepas kermadecensis. The sequence goes on from JAOTOM010003401.1 coordinate 72,796, forward strand.
TGCAAAATAATACGGAGTTGAAGGACGATCTCAAGGTGTGGAAATCACGTTGCAAAATGCTGGAAGCTGTACTAAATAGCGTACTTCTCTAAAAAGTATAATTGGATCGAGCCAGCACGTAATGCTTGACATTTTCGACCCAGTGGCCATGCATCCGTGACGAACGTATTGCTTTTGATAATTCACAAAGGTGGCATACGCATATATTGTTGCGCATCGCAAGCGCATAAATACAAGCGCGATACAAGACAATACAGAGCGTGCACGGCTATGCTGACAGTGCACCGCACGACCAGGTGACAGCGAAAAAGGTAGACCCTCATCGAACACAGTGCTGACCTGTCATTCACCATGAATTAGCTAAGAAATTGGAACTGCTGCTTATTGTCCATCACTTTTTAGTCTCTTCCATTATTGGTGTTTCAACTAGAAATTCAGCGTGAGTTTTTGTCTAGGTCTTATTTCAACTAGCTTTATTAATTAATTACTATAATTTGGTCAATGTGAGCTTACCTAAAATCACAGTTTTAATAAGGAATTATTGACATATCCATGAGGATGCTTCACTACACTTACGTCACTTGTGTGCTTAGCAAGCAGCGTGCAGTTGACACCGGCAGAGCGCATAATGGACGACCAAGCAGTGAGTTATGTACGTTGCTCATCACTGAGCAACGTGCGGTTGATACCCGACCAACGTACCGTTGGAAACCGAACAACATATGGTTGACAACCGAGCAGCATGTTGTTCACAACCGAGCACACCGTTTGTTTGTTTGTTTGTTTGTTTGTTTGTTTGTTTGTTTGTCGGTCGTTTGTTGACGACTGTCGCACAGGGCTGCGGTCGAGCTGGGCGCCCGAACGTGACGCGTAACATTGCGTGACACTGTCTGCGTGACGCGTGACATTGCGTGACACCGTCTGCGTGACGCGTGACATTGCGTGACACCGTCGGTGTGACGCGTGACATTGCGTGACACGGCCTGCGTGACGCGTGACATTGCGTGACACTGTCTGCGTGACGCGTGACACCGTCGGCGTGACGCGTGACATTGCGTGACACCGTCGGTGTGACGCGTGACATTGCGTGACACGGCCTGCGTGACGCGTGACACCGTCGGCGTGACGCGCGACATTGCGTGACACCGTCGGTGTGACGCGTGACATTGCGTGACACCGTCGGCGTGACGCGTGACATTGCGTGACACCGTCGGTGTGACGCGTGACATTGCGTGACACGGCCGGTGTGTGCAGAGACGGTGGTACCCGGCGCGGGCAGCAATGTACGCGCCGTCAGCGGCCCCGGCCCCGGCGGCGTGCCTCGTGTCTGAGGGATGATGAAGGTGCTCCAGCAGCCATAGATATCCACCCGACCTGTGTGTTGTTAGCAGGGCGTGCAGCGCACTTGATTGTCTGCATTGTGGAATGGATATGCCAGTGAGATTAAATTTTCCGGAGAAGATTACGCGCCACAAGAAATGCGTCCAGCCATTCGACATCGGGACGTTGAATTAGCACAGTGTCTACCACACTGAGGGCAGCCATGACGCCCGTCTGCTTCAGAGCCGTGGCAGGCACCCCGCTCCCTGCTCCCCTCCCCACAGGGCGCGTGACTCTGCAGCCTTGACCAGCTCTGGCAGGCGCACGACAGAGTGCTCGGTGTGTTGGTACCGGTGCCGGTACACTCGCCAGGATGACCTGGCATGACATGATCTGACCATAAATGACCAGCGAGCTTTGATACTTGCGCACGCGGAATCACCATCGGACACACTATCGGAATCACTACCGGAAACGCAATCGGTATGACTACCGGGGACACTATCGGAATCACTACCGAAAACACTATCGGAATCACTACTGGAAACACTATCGAAATTACTACAGGAGATGTCGGAGGCGAGCAATCTGGAAGGGGGGGGTCAAGATGCCCGTCTCCCAATCGAAATGTTGTGCGTTCGCGTTCCACCTGTCGCTGCTCTGCCGGCGACCAATCGGTGCGGGAGATTGGCGACCCAAATCCTCGGATCGACCCTCGGTGCGACCCAAATCAGTCGATGTGTCGCGAAGCCAGCAACCACCACCGCCACCGGAGCTGTCGCACGTGTGCGTGAATTCCGCTGGTACTTGTATGCCATATTGGCACTTGAAGTGGAACAATGTTGCGTTGGGGGCAAGGACGATTGATTGCACTACAACTCCAGCAAGCAATGTCGAATTGTCCGGCGACGAATTGGTCATGGCACACACTGCAATCTTCACAATAGGATGTCATCTGTTCGTGATCATATGCTCCTCGCTACATGACCAATGCAGTCGATGCGCCCTAAAGACCAGGATGTTACTCTCGGCTTTCCTCCATGCGTGCACTACGTATTGATGTTTGGGTGGTGGTGATAAATGCTACTTGCCTAGCGATGCTACTTGCGTCATCTCTGCTAGACATCTGGAGCAGAGATGACCGGAGTTCGCCTGATCTGGTGGGTCGCCATGTCATCGTTGTGTATTTGTGCGTGAAATGATTATTCGCTGTTCTGATTAGAGCGGCTTGTCGGCAGGTCAGAGCCGAACGACATCGCCATTGGGTGACTGCTCCGCCATAGATCAGGTGAGGTGCAGCTTTTCAGACGTCATGCCTCACCGAGCTAAGCTTGACCTCGCAGGGCCGGAAGCTTGCAATGAGATCTGATATGAGGCGATGTGAAGTGACATGCACCCAGTTGCGGATCCAGAAGACTGGTTTTCGACCGGTTTGGTGGTGGTGGGGGTCAATGGGTCAATTTTGGGTTTCCTCTGACTTCGAAAGAATACAGATTTGAACAGCTAATATACGGTGAGTCCGTTGAATACAACATGGCTCCAATAAAATCAACGGACCAATAGTCCAATGGTCCAATGGTCCGATGCTTGTTAGCAGCATGTTGTTAATGGGATCTCCCATATTTCATCTTGCCCATTGCTCTCACTAACCCATAGCCATCTGTGTTGCTGTGTTCACTTCCGATATATTCATCCGGTATTTCTCGTGTTCGAATAGAAGAAAATAGCTGTACACGGTAGTATTGCCAGTTAAGCAGGGCAAGAGAGGGAGGGCGCAGCGCGGACGGTCGATGACTGGCGGTGGGCGAGCACGGTGGTCGTGAACCTGCCACCCTGGCTGGGGTGGCCATGGCCAGCAGAAAATCCGTGACGTCGCTTACTGGTGAACATGCGATGCTTCAGTTGTCCGGTCGCGGTGGTGGACTTTTTTTTGGCGCAGGCTACATGAAGCCGAAGCAAGCTTCTCTCGGTATGACATAATCTGTCAGAAAATTTGAATAATCTGTCAGAAAATTGAACGTGACGTGACATGTCAGAAAATAAATGCATTCCACAATAAATAATGCAGATCGAAGCGTTATCAATTCAAACAATTAACTCGAAGTGGCCTCGGATGGGCGCTTCTTGACGCGCGCATTTTCAGCGGGGAAAACATGGAAACAGAATGACGCGAATGAAGTCCTTCGATAACACATCGGTAGCAACGCGTTCCGGTATCGAGGCGACGTCCGCCGCGCCGGCCACCACGGCGGCTGCCCAGTCTCCACACTCCAGTGTCCAGCCATACAGAGGCAGACAGCAGGGCAAGCCACGTCCGGAGTGCGCCTGGCACGCACGGAATTATTGTTTGACCCATGTGCCCCGTGACCTTATTCTGGCCTCGTGAAGCGGCTGTTTCGTGAGGTGGAGGGTATCGGTCAAGAAGTGAAATTTATAATGCCGTTGAAATGTTTGACGTCGCCGCGGCCATAAATGCAGGTTCAAAATGGAAAAGCAGCCCTTGCTGACCAAATTGGATGGTATTGCCAACATTCTGCCATTACCGAGAGTGATAAATCAGGTTGCTGTACTTGCAGTTAAGTGCAGTCCAGTCAGGTCTCCGGAAACTTAAATCGCAGCGTCAAAGTTGAATTCCCCGTGGGCGAAAACTGACGTCAATAAAGTGTCAGCGTCCACTTACCTTGTCGGATTTCATGACGCGGTGTTGCCCTCAGGCAATTGAGCCGAACCGTGACCGGATATTTGGGGAGGGGTAGACGGCAGGACCGGGAGATGCTCATGCAACACAAGAAGGCTACAGTTCTCAAATGTGTCGGGGTTGTGGGGAAGCTACTCCCGCTCACTGATCCCAACCTTCCGCGCTTCAACTTCAGTGGCATTCGGACCGTGTCTGTCCGTTTCATGGGAGAGATTGTCGAATACAGGAAGTCTAAATTTACACACACACACACACACACACACACACACACATATATATATATACACACACACATATATGTACATATATACATACATATATATATATATATATATATATATATATATATATATATATATATACATACATATCTAATTTACATATAATATAAATACATAGGGCAGTTATGCGATGATCCAGAGGCCGTTTCAACCCTTGCGGTACTTGGTGATTCTCAGTTGACGCAGTAATCTCCTTTAGCCTTCGTAGGGTTCTTGCTGCAGTTCTACAGGATACTCACATGGTGTGAATGGCTCTCCCACACTCTTGGCGGAGATGTGGGCGCTGGACTGTAACGGCCAAATATGCAGGCCTAACAGAATTACTGGAACCCCTGGCATAAAAGGAACGCCACATGTTACACAAATATCGCCATCTCCATAACGACGCTGGTCAATGTTCTTTGTACCGGCTAGGCGCCGCACGAATCCTTTGAGCTCGGCGTTATCAGTGGGACATAGCATGTCACTCAAGTGTCTGCGTGTTCAATAAATTACTACATACGTCAGGGCTTGTCTTGACTTAACCTACTGCCGCTGGAGAATATATCAGTATTCATGCAGGTTGCAGTTCGAGATCTGAGAATAGACCGGTTTGGGCGAAATGTGCCACTGAACAGTTAGCGTGATGCTCGCATGTGTAATTACTGTGTGTAATCAATTCAGTTCGTATCGACTGCGTGACCATCTATGATATATATATAATCTGTGTGTGTGTAGGGGGGGTATGTGTGTGTGTGTGTCTGTGGGTGTGGGTGTGGGTGTGGGTGTATGTGTGTGTGTATGTGTGTGTGTGAGTGGGTGTTCCCTAATTTGGAATCTCTTCCAAATGACATACCTAGAGCTATTTCAAGTTCCAGTGCATTACATCTGGACCTAGGATCTAAGAAATGGATCTGACAGAAAAATGATTCAAGTGTTTTGCCAATCACCTTGAAAGCTTCGCGGCGAAGTTTGACTTTTTTACTCGTCCACCAATTTTTAGTCCGCCCGGTGGGAAATATCCCCTCCCCCAGCAGAGCGCGTTCGGCCGCCTACCCCAGCCAGACGTGGGCAAGGCGCAGCGGCATCGCCTCGGTTTTGCCAGCGCAACCCTACATACCATCCATTCAGACCGCCACAGCGAGAGCTGGGCGCGGCGAGCTCCGACACATCCAGGGGTGTCGGAGCTGCCCAGGGGCATCCGAGCTGCCCGGCGACGCAACAGGCTGCTCGTCAGTGACGTCAGCGTCAGTGACGTCAGCGACGCGCGCGGCGCTCCACGGTGCCGGGCCGATGTCGCCGTGACGCCTCGAAGCATGTCACGTCGCGGCCACGTGCCGTGCGACCGGCCGCGCCGCAATTGCCGCTCGCGGCTCGCGCCAAATGTCAGCCGGTCGCGAGTCGACTGGGCACGCCTCATGCAATATTCAGACGGAGGGAACGCCCAATCGGCAGAGCGAGCGTCACGCCCGGTCCCCCCCCCCCCGCCCCTCTCCGCAGGGCACGGTGGCTGGCTGATTGGAGAAGACGGTCGCGCGGTGCATAAGTAACGCCGAGCGTCGCAGCCCTGTCGTCAATTAGCCGAGGCAGAAATAGGCAGGTTGAAGCAGACGGACGCGCTCGTGAAGGCGTTTCCAGAGGCAGCAATGCTTCGGGCAGAGGAGCGAGTCATGCTGAACTCAACGGGAGCTCAGGTGTGTGACGGTGTGAAGGCACACCTTCACAGCTTTGGAGCAAGTTCAGGCGACGCCGTCGGATGAGTGTAAAAATCCAAGTGTGGGTGAGGGAAGGCTGCCCCTCTTCCATTGTTCACGCCCACGGCAGACAGCGAGACTCGCTACGAGACAGTGTCAGCCCGGAAAGAGGTGATTTATGGCTCAGGATAGATGTAGATACAGATAGATCAGGATAGATACTTAAAGTACAGTATCCCTTATCCCTAAAAGGTATCGCTTAAGAGGTTTGGTCTATCAAAATGAGTCGGAACATTCTCCTGGACAAATTTTCGCAACATCTTGCAAACTAGTGATGCGAAACTGACTGGTCTGTAATTTTCCACACACGTTTTGTTGTCCTTTTTGAACATTGTTAGGTTCGTCTCAGAGCTTAAATCTGTTTGTTTCTTTAATGCCTTCTTCTTTGATTCTAGCAAATGCTTTACTTCCCTGGTCAGCTACAAGAATCAAAGTCGATTTGCCTATTGGGAATGAACCTATTCTGATCTTGAAACAGTTTATCTCAAAATTACCCACATTTCATGCGCATTTGTATTTGCCTGACAATCGCTGTTCCCAATTAAGTTTACCCAGGAAGATCCTGACCTGATAGTACTTCCCTTGAGCAAAATTTGGAATCCGTGTCTTTTTGTTGCCTACTCTTCCAACATATAGGGGAAAGCGTATGATATTATGATCACTGTATGCCAAGGTCTTTCCTACATTTACGTCCTGCACAAAAGTTTCCTCATTTGTATGTACTAGATATAGCATTTCGTTTCCCCTTGTAGGTACATCTATCATTTGAAGACAAAAAATGTTCCTCAAAACAAACCATGAGATCCCGTCCTAATTTGGTCCTAATACCTCCAACACTGTAGTCCTACCATGCACTTTCCTGCTTAACTCTTCCTGCATCAACCTGTCGGTGTTTTCATTTTGATCTGGTGGGCTTTGGTATGTCCCAATCTTTAACCTAGTTTCCATCCTCAGTATAATATATAACCATTAAGACTCTACACCTTCACTACAAACAATATCGTTCAAAAAGTTTAAAAAAAATTACCACATGACGTCTCATAGCTTTCCTCATACACCATAATATCCCACCTCCTACCCTTGACTTACTTTGGCGCGCATACATTCCATTGCCCGTCAATTCAAATTCATGCAAGTTATTTCCAAAAACGCTCTCATTAACCCATGCCTTAGCTATGCATTACAAATTAATATTTTGAGACAACATACAGGCATGAAGTTCCTCACTTATCTTCCTAATACTTCTGGTATTTACGTAAAAGCATGATATCCCGTTATTTGGCTTCCATAGAATGCTTCCTACTTTGTAAGCTTCATCCCACCGTGGCCTACTAGTTTCCCTGCACTGAGCAACTACGCAGAACCTCGCCATACCTGCTGCTTAGCAGCTGTACTCCCCTGATGCTCAGATGGAATCCATCTGATGCATACATGTCTGTTCTCCCCAAAATCACCCCAGAGATCCAAATACTTTACCCCACAATCTACGCAAAGCTTGGCCACCCTATTACTTATTCCCATGGTCGTACAATACGACTCATTGCTTGATCCTACCCTTGGAAGGATGGCTGTAACCACTCCTCTTCTCCGACATTCCACTAACCTGCCTATCAAACCTTGTTATTCCCATCTACTGTGTTCTCAGCTCTACATCTACTTACATCATTAACAACGCATGCACGGCAATCAATGCTTCCTCATTGCTTCCTTGCACAACTACATCCAGCCTATCCACAACATCCTTCACTTGGGCCCACGGAAACAGACTCGTGTTCGTTTCTCTGGTTTCCTACTACGGAATGTACGGTCTTATATACATAACCCTCAACTCTCTACAACCACAACTACTCAAGCTCCTCAGTAGCTTTTGTCACCTCACTCGCACCTCCACGGTCACTGGCATTGTTGTCCTGCTCTCGCAGTCTCAAACCTATTCCGCAGCTCCATTCTTTGATCCACTTCTCTCAAAGTCATCCTTGTGCTCCCACGTCTAGTCACGCTCCACTCTCCACTACCATCTTGGGCCTCACCACCTCCACCTCATTCACTACCACTTCTTGCATCCTACGCTGACGCGCTCGGCTGGCATTACCTATAATGAGTTGCACTATTAATCCATTTTGGTACTCCACCCCCTCGTCAACTCCCCCCTCGTCAACTCCCCTACCTGACTACTCAAGTCACCAATCAGCCCCCGACCCTCTCACTTCCTGTAGCTGACTCCCCCCATTGAAGAAAATGGTGCTTGTGATGTTTTTGCTTTCCTATTTTGTTCTGTTTTCATTACTTAATTAACCTAACTTTTATCTTAATGAGCTGGGAAGAGCAAAAGTTACTACAGTAACTAATGCAAAGCCAAGGAACTCCCGAACTGAAGTAACACTTAAAATTGCTCACCTCATATAAAAGAAAGCAACTATTCTTGTTCTAACAGAAACTAGCTGCACGTAAGAAACTAATAAAAATACATATGAAATTAAGTTTGGTAGCTAGTGGTTTCCAGCTTATTCGCACCGTAGCCTTCTCCCTTTAGAAGCTAGCTAGCTATGGTCTCTTTACTTTATTTTACCAAAAGAAATTAATCTAATCCTGGCTAAGTCTATACAATTTCCACTTTGTCCTCAACACCTTGAATGTCACGAGCCCAAGGAGTTATCCAAAGCAAGCAATATTCACCACTATAATAGTTAAGCTAGATAAGAGACAAATGAGTCAAAAGAAACTTAAACTCTCTATCTTAGCTTCCTATGCAAACAAGACAAAAACTATCTTCAACAAACTATCCCTCTACTGCCAATATCCACCTCCACATGGTCCCCTACAACACCGCGAATGCCGCAATTCCAAGGTTATCTAAACCAAACAATATACACCACTAGAATAAATAAACTATGATCAGAAGCAGATGCGACTCCCTAACTTAGCTTATACTACCCACACAAAATATAACAACGAACTATCCCTCTAATAACAGAAAATTATCTTAATAACTATTGGTTCACTCTTCTTTGTCCCTTCGGTAGCCTGAACCGGTCCACCTCCTGTCCTCGGAGTAGCGCGAACACGACCGTCTGGAGCAGGAGCAGATCGGCGCGTGAACGCTGGCGTCGCAGAACGTAGGCCTGGATCTCTGGATCCGGGCGGGATTCCTGATCAAGTTGTGGGCCGCCCGCCGCTGATGTCTCGGCCCGCTACACCGTCGACCTCGAACGCTGGGTGAGCGTAGGCCTGGATCTCGTGGATCGGCATTCTTCAAGTTGCTGGTGTCATGGCGGACAAAAGGTGCGATTTTCTTCGGGATCGATGAGCCGGCACTGGTGAAACTGATCCGGCACTGTCAAAACAAACTCATGGCTGACGAAAATTATATTAGAGTGCTGCTGGAGCTGGCCGCGAGGTGTGTCCGCCTGTCACTTGGGAGCTTTATGGTTCCACGTGATGACATGGGCGGAGACTCAGAGTGTGTGTGTGGGGGGGGGGATTGCTCCAGTGTTTCTTGGAATCTTATCAGTTAGCCCCAGCGGCGTTACACTTGGAAGGAAGATATTCATAAAGTGACCTCCCCGGTCCGACCTTTCTGACTGTCTTGTGCCCTCTGCCTGATGCCTTACATTTGGTGGAAAAGCCGGTTGGTGCAAAAGTTGTACCCGTCGACTCGGGCTGAAATGAAGCTTCAGTGCGTGCAAGCTTCGTGATATACCATCCGACCTAACCCAACCCTCAGCTACCTGTCCAGGTAAACTTAACAGGAATACCGTCGATAATTTTCATAAAGTTTGTGTGCAATGGCTGGTGAAAGGAATGCAACAAAGGAGTAGTTATGTATAGTTTATCGGCGTATAGGTGACACCTGGTTTCCAATACACACCATAGAAAATTTCCGACGAAGCATTTTAAATGAAGCATGCCTGACAGCCCACGTCAATAGAGCTCAATTCCATTATCTGAAATTAAAGAGGCGAGTTATAGCATGACAGTCTGAATGCACCTAAACCGTAAAACATCAACCATGTGAATGCATCGACTGCAGCAACCTAGATGACATTTACTGTTTTGGCAAATGCATTCCAGATGTGTCTCCAGAAATGACGCCATATGTCAATGATAGCTGGGTGACCGGATAAAAGCTACTGCTTCATATTAACCAAGCCATCCGCAAGAGTCGCATTGCCATATTGTCACACACAAATATCGCACGAAAGCCTCGTGGCGAGAGGAAGGGAGAATCGCATCCACTACTCCGTAGGTGATGACTGGAAGCCACAGCTGCTATCTTTAACATAGCGGTTGCGCACGGCAGTTTTGAAAAACAATTGAGAGCCCGTGCATTTTTTATGAACGTCGGACTTCAAGGTACGTAGACATCCTCACCTATAGGGCTGGTTAACTGGAAGGCATCTATCAGGCCCAATGTGATGTTTCAGCAAAATTGTCCTATCTGATTCAAACTGTAATTACGTTCGAATATGTCCTGGCGTGACTAAGGAATCAAGGGCAGGGTAATGCTTGCTTCATGGGCACTAAACACATCACCCAGTCTCAAATCAAGTCCAGCCGTGTGGTTTTGCGGAACGTTTAGCCGCTCGCCAAGGCACCAGTATAGGATGCCGTAGTCCAGACCCCCTCCCATCAGGTTGTTGCTTGCACTGGCGGGGAAGAGAGGGCAGGCGATGAAAGAGCTCCATTTTATGGTGCAAACGTAACCACAAGAAGGGTCTTGTGTTCCAGTTTCGATACCAGGTGGAATGACGATAAATACATTTATGGACGTGACATATTGACGTTAGAGACTCCAAGTGCACATTCTACTGCCTTCAACAATTATTATGTTTCAAATAGCCCTTGGAACATTATTTTGGAAATCGTTCACAGCTTGATCAGTTCCTGACGTTACAATCCAACACAGCATTTCAACACTTCCATCAAGGCAGCATGATCATCGAACATAAGATAAAATTACAATGCCGTCATTGGTTTAGATTCCAGCTCAAAGTGGTCTAATGTTAAAACCGATCCAGTATATCCAGTATATCCAGTATATCAAGTATATCCAGTGATCAATGCTCTAAGTAATAAGTACTTAAGTATACACATGTGAAATTTACATAGCCTTGATTGTGGTATCTTTTACTCAGGTCATGCCAGTTGAGGTGCTCAAAATATAGTTAGCTGCTACATTACTCTGATAACCTCAAACGTCAATCAGTAGGCTGTCTGCTGGAAATTCATCTAGGACATCAGATACTCTTGGTGGGTGATGCTGGGTGCAGTATAACCACAGCGGCTGAAGCGCCTTAAAACCCAGCAACTATCTAGCTAACCGGCTGGATAGCACCATGCTTGTCCGGTTGGTCAGGCCTGGCGGCCGGGTCAGGCCAGGCCTGGTCAGGTCAGGCCTCCCGTCACTGACCGGTCAGGCCTCCCGTCACTGACAGGTCAGCCGCCTGTCACTGACAGGTCGGCCGCCCGTCACTGACAGGTCGGCCGCCCGTCACTGACAGGTCGGCCGCCCGCCGCTGACAGGTCAGCCCCCGTCACTGACAGGTCAGCCGCCCGTCACTGACAGGTCGGCCGCCCGCCGCTGACAGGTCGGCCGCCTGTCACTGACAGGTCAGCCGCCCGTCACTGACAGGTCAGCCGCCCGCCGCTGACAGGTCGGCCGCCCGTCACTGACCGGTCAGGCCTCCCGTCACTGACAGGTCAGCCGTCTGTCACTGACAGGTCGGCCGCCCGTCACTGACAGGTCGGCCGCCCGCCGCTGACATGTCCTCGGCCCGCTACACCAGTCCACGACCTCGACATGCCGCCAACATGAAGTTGTCTGTTGATGCTCGAACTTCATACTTCAGCAGGCAGTCGAGCTTCAGCGCCAAAAGCGACGTCCTGTGCTTCTCTGTCACCAAGTTGTCGGTACAGCGCCGCAGCGCCGTCAGTTTGCGACTCGGCGCAAAAGACTTGGTTGGGAATTATGCAACTGACCCTCGTATCAATGCACCTTGTTACGGCCATACGGCTATGATCATGCGTTATTCATGCATGCATATGTAGTTCATGCTGAACTTTTTTTTTCACTGATCCGTTAAAAACCTGGTAATTTCTTTAAAACTCAGGAAATAACATGAATTAGTTGATGCCGGATTCTTGTATACTTTTCTAATTGCATCTTCCCTATATTAGCTGGCCTCTGTGGCTCTTATTAAGCCTGACAATTTATTGCCTCATTACTTTAATGAATAGCTCTTCCTTTCCTTTTTATGCTGCAACCCAACTGCGTGTCGTATTGTCCTACAAAGGGATGTGTATATATATATTATACTATGCATGCAATACATATTTTCAGTTCAGATGTGTCACCTAATTCGTCGTTTTGCATTTTCCATTGCTCACGGCAGAGATGACGTACTGGCCCTAGGGGTACTTTCCATTGCGGAGATAATTATACCTTCAGTTAATGGGCTATTCCAGTGCCGGCATATGCATAGATGCGCTGCCGAGTCGGTGTCCGACAAGTTATTGGTTTGAACTAATCTTTAGCGGGCGGTTTATTTGTGGTCGTCATTAGTATACGGCATGCCGTAAGGTGTCATGCCCTAATCTGGATCGATGCACATCCTGCACGAAGTCAAACCGTAATCGAGTACTTGCGTGCTTCAGATGTAGTGAAGGTTTTTCTGGTCATCCCTGAAGGGGGCAAACCTTCATTTTCGGCTCGTAGAATAGTCTAGGGTACCTCAGCGTTTGCGATATTTAAAACCCCGGTTATGTTTTCAATAATGGCTCTGACTCATCTCAGAGCTCTGATCTGCACACCTCTTGACACGCACTTCCAAAGCCAGGACTTTTATTGTGCTATTAGTGCTATTAGTGCTATTTCATCTCGTCAGACAGGTGCAACAACTTCTCTGTCGATCTACATCTCAACAGACGTATCAGACATACCTCCAGTGGTGAGCCAGGGCGGCTGGGCGGCGGGCCAGGCCGCGGGCCAGGCCGCCCGCGTCGTACGTTCGTCGACCAGAGAGTGAGAGTGAGTGAGAGCGTTCATCTCCGGCTCAGTTACTAAGTAACCTCGGGCAACGCCGTACCACGTGACCAGCCCGCAAATGCGTCATTGACACATGACTGACGGCGCCACAGACCAGTGGGGTTACTCATCCCCGCTAGAGAACAAAGGCTCGCTCTGAACTCCGCGCCGTCTCTCCGACATCAGACATACCACGTCTGCTCAGAGTCGTTCTCTGGTCGGCTCGGATCGCAAACATAACCCACAACATTTGATAAGCATTTCCTGCCTGCAGTCGACAGTGGCATTCCGAAGCTATCTAGCCAGGATGCAGAGCCGTTGTCGGTGGCTCAGGTATCGGCCGAAGTCATAACATGCATTAAGACGTGTCCGGCCGGCCGTCGACAGTGGTGGCATGATTCACGCGTCACCTGGCGTTATACAACGGCGCATTCTCGAACGATGAGGGCCGAATGGTATGATTATATCTAACATTGTTACACACATTATCAGACGGCACTTATAAGTAGCTTAACCGTCGCCCTCCATGGCTATACTTTGCTGTTTTCTTTGCCAGTCTTCTGTGACATGTGGGAAATTGTGAAGCAGAATGCATCAGTGGCGTCGCCACGAAATTCTTCCCGGGGGGCAATGTTGAAAGGGGGCCTCCTGCTCCCCGAAAGGGGCCTCCACTGTGTTAGGACCTCCTATTGTTTTTTTTTTACTGTCCTCTTACTATGGTTCCAGAATGGGAAACATGATTTCATATTGATGTTTTCATTGTTCTTGGCATGATGCATCATTTACGCAAGACGCAATAGCATTTTTTTTTTCGCTGAGAATTGAGCCATACCAGAGCATAAATAAGTAATATGTGCATAAATACCTAGTGCCAAAAGAAACCAATGTCATAATGCTTTCTCGACCAGAAAAATATTCCCGCTGGCCTCTAGATGGCAGCGAGCTGGCGGGGCTGGTGCTGGACATATCTTAAAGATATCTCATATTGATCAACCCACTTCTATGTCCGCCAAGTCTAACTGAATATAGCTAGATTCATCACTACTGTTAGTCATTCCCACCAGCTTGATGTCATAAGCAAGCTTAAACAATCATTTATCAGTACTAGGACGACAATTTCGCGAAGGTGACAACGATAAATGGATTGAATTTGTTTTCTGATCGCCATCTTAGGGATTTATTGACTTGTAATAACATTTCGTGCTGGCTGCAAGGCATCTGGCACACAAGCTAAAATAATAAATCCTCAGCGAATAAATTCACGGCAAGAACAAGCATTGTTGAACAACAGTGTATAAATAACAATGCAACAATGCAACAATGGCAATGCATAAATAATGCAAAATCTTCAAATTCCACGCCGTCACGCCCGTGGCTTTCGCTGCACTATACCGTTTTGTAAATGACGTCGCTGAGAAGGTATTGAAGCTGGGAAACTCTAATCATGCAGGCTGTAATCACAGAAGAGAAGTTTCTAGGAAGAAAATTCATTTAAAAACATCATTCCTCCAATTTTGTATGGGGCATCGGTATTGTTTTGTATGTTTGTGAGGGGGAATTTGCCCCCTCAATGTTGGCTTTGCCCCACTGGCGGATGTTTCTGAAAATTATTGGGAGACCAGTGGCGTACCTATATTTGCGTCAAGGGGGAGAGGGCGGGAAACGTATTTGGAGGGGTCCACTTACCCCCATTGAAATAGTCTTCAGATTTCGACCACTATTTTGTCAAAGGAGACCTTTTTAAATAAAATAATTAGTGACCAACTGAATTATCCTATGGACGGGTCTAATCTACCATTATCGTTTCTGATTCGTCGGATCTCAACCATAACTCCCCCACCCTGTTCGAATGTTTTCTTTTGGTATCCCTTGATAAGTCACCTCACACTGCTGAAATTACATCTATACAAATCAATTTAAAATTTAAAATTTCCCAATTTCGGACATTCCAGTTCATAGCGCCCGGTCGCCATGACGCCAACGTTCGTGCACATGCACACCCATCTTGCGCATTCGGGGCATTCGCCACACTTTGTGCGATGCTACGGTTTCTGTTAGGCCTCCTACGTTTTGCTAATTGCTGCCACATGATAGACTTGCGCCATATTTGACGTGATGGAATGCTTCGTATGGGCGTTCGCTGCGAAAATTAAATTAATTAAATTCGATCATACTTCCCTACTTCCAATCTTCCAATCCTATCTTTGATTGAATATGCTCTCAGATTGGCTACCGAACCGAGGCCCTGCCTCAGTGTTATTTTTTGGACCCGTTTCGTCTCTCTTCGTCTACGGATGTGTCTTAGGGCTCCAATCCATTTTTGTTTTGGACCCAACATATTTTCGAAACCCTTGCTCGTTTTAGGGTTTTGTTGCTTTTTTGTGCACTGACGATTTTTTAAGGTGTCTGGGCGCTTTCAAAGATCCCGATGCTCGGTCTTTTTGTTCGCTTTGGGACCATGTTGCTTTTTGCGGCTCCAGCCCCTTTTTCAGGTCCTTGTGCGGTCGCATGGCCCCAGCGTGCCTTGAGAGCTTCCGGTTTATTTTTTAGAGCTCCCGGTATGTTTATTTAGGGCTGCAACCCATGTTTTAAGACCCTGTCGCTTTTTGCGAGACTGTGCGCTTTGGAGGGCCAGTGGCACTTTGAGCCCCGTTGTGCTCTTAGGGTCCCGCTGCGTTTCATTGGGGCTTCTGATGCACATTTGTGGGGCCCCATTGCAATTTTGGGGCTTCGGTGCCAGTTTTCTGGGTCCCAGCGCGACTTATCGCGCCCAGGCTCGTGGTTCCGGGGACCCAACGCCAGTTTCCTGGGCCCAACGCGATTTTTGTGGAACTCTTCTGAATTTTTATTTAAAGTCCGAATCCCGGTCTTATTTTTCGAGCCCCTGGCGCCATGTTTTTCTATCTCACTTCGATTTTTTTAAAGCTCCGGTATGTTTTTCGGGGCCGTAGCGATTTATGAAGGCATCTGATGATATGTTCGGTGCTCCAGAGCCATTTTTTTTTCTGACCCGGACAGTTATTTTTTGGAATCCCTCCTTATTTTGGAAAGCTCCGGCGTGATTTTTTTGGGGTATACCGATGCGATTTTTGGGGTCACACAGTGCTTATGTGGGGCCCTAGACGCCAATTTTTGGGAGCCCCGACGTGAATGTTTGATGCCCAGACAACATTTTTGGGTCTACCGATGGTAATTGTGGGTCCCGAGGGTGATATTTGGGGGAACCGGTTCGAGTTTGCGGGTCGCGTTGTACTTAGCTGTGACCCAAACGCGATTTTGGCAGTTCTTGTTGCAGATTTTCGGGCCTCGGAGCGAGTTTTCTGGGCCCGCCGTATTTATTTAGAGCCCCCTGCACGAATTCTGGTGGACTGACGCGAATTTTAGTGGCCCCAACGCGACTTTTTGGGGCCCCGACACGATTCTTGGGAGCTTATCCCTCTTAGGAGAGAGGGGACTGATATGCCCCTTTGATATGCCACTGCGGCCACCAAGGAAATTTTTCAGCCGATGGCACCTTTCGGAGTGTAAAAGCCCTCCGGGTATTATTTTTCGGACCTGTTCTTAATTTGCCGGTGCTGGGGTCGATTCGATCGAGTCTCGTGAACTTTTTGGACATCGAGTTATATCCTTTTAAAGGTCCTTATGTGATATTTTGGGGTCCCGGTACGATTCTTCAGTCCCCTGCCGCGATTTTGTATCGATGCCCTGACACGTTTCTTTTTCCGGTGCACAACGGGTTTTTGGGGGACTGACCCGATTTTCGAGGCCGCAGAGTAACATTCCGGTTGAGAATTGGTTTGTTAGGGTAACTGCAACTTTTGGGGCCCCGGCGCGACCTTTTGGGCCCCCAGTGTGATTTTCAAGGGCTGCGACGCGACGTTTTTGAGTCCAATGTAATCTTTGGTGACCCGACGTCATTTTCTTGGATCCCTAGCGCGAGTTTTAGCGTTTTGGGGCGTCCAATACGTTTTGGAGGCTTTTGGCGTCATTGTTGGGGCCTCAGAGTGATTATCCATGTCCGGATTGCTTTTCGTTTCCCCGGCTCAATTGTGTCCCAATGAGACAACGGTGCGACCTGTCGTGCCACTAGCGTGCTTTTCATGGTCCGGGCGTGACTTTTTGATACCCCCAGGCTCAGCGTGATTTTCAGGGGCCCCGGCCGGCTCTTTTTGGGCCCATGTCATGATTTTCAAGTACCCCGGCACGACTCCTATAATTTCTTTGGGGCTTCTTGCAAATTATAAGCCTCCTCTCGCGTCTTATGGATCTCGTCCCATTTCCTGGAGCCTCTTTACCGGTTTTAGATGTCTCCTCGTGTGTCCTACCCTCCTCCATATTCAATGGCCCTCCGCTCCCGTCTTGGAGGGCCTCCTCCTACATCCTGGGGTACCTTCAACATGACATGGGGCTTCCTCTCGTGTTCGAGGGGCATTCTCTGCCAAATTAGGGGCCTCCTACCACGTCTCGTGGGCCTCCTCCTTTGTCCTGGCAAAGCCTATACCCGTCTTGAGGGCATCATCAATTTTGGAAACCTCACCACCTTCGATACCTGCTACCACTCTCAGCTTAAGGGCCTCCTCTCATTTCCTGGGAACTCCGTCTGGTCTTCGGGGCCTCATTCGGCCCTGGAGATCTCCTATTCCGTCTTGAGGGACTCCTCCCGAGTCCGGCAGGGGCCTCCATTTCTCTTTGAGAGGCCTTCTTTTTCAAATCATGGGCCTCCTCTCACGTCTTGAGGCCTCCTGCTCTGCGTTTTCATTCGATATTTGCCCATTTTAAGGGTGGCCTCTTATCTCCTGTTGGACTCCTCTTCTCTCCCAGGTTCCTCCTCTTTCAAATTACAAGCAACCTTTCCTATCTCAGTTGCCTTGTCATTTTCTGGGGACCTTACTACTGGAGTATTGGAGCCTTCTTTCTCGCCTGGGAGCCATCCCCTTATCTAATGGCCTTTCTCTCATATTTTAGGGGCCTCCTCGTTCATCATGGGTTCTCATTTCCAATCTTGTGTCGTCCTCTTCCGAATTAGGTGCCTCCTGCCACGTTTCTGGATCATCCTTTTCCATTTTGGTGGAACCTTACCCGTTTTGGGGCCGGTTTTTGCGTCTCCGAAACCTCATTTCATATCCACTGGTTTTCTCTTCTGTCTTAGGGCCTCCTCTCATTTTCTGGGGCCTCCCTTCCCGTATTGGGACCTCCTTTGCAATCCTGGGGGCCTCCTTTGCAATCATGGGGCCTCCTTTGCAATCCTGGGGCCCCTTTGCAATCCTTGGGGCATCCTTTGCAATCCTGGGGGCCTCCGTGCCAATTGTTAGCACTCTCGTGATTTCTGGGGCCTCCTATCCTCTCCTATGTGACTCCTTTGTCAAATTAGGGGCCTCCTCTCACGTCTTGGAGGCCTCCTCACTTGTGTTTGGAGCCTCATTATCCTCTTATCAGGGTGCTTTTGTGTCATAGTCCCAAATCTTCTCTTCTAGGGTCCTCCTCTTCCAAAATATGGGCCTCATCTGGCTGGTCTCAGTGGCCTTCTTTCATTCCTGCGGAGACCTTCTTATCCATCTTGAGGCTCCCTCTTGCGTCCGGAGAAATATCTCCTATGATTCCTTATTTTCTATTGTAGGGCCTCCTCTTCCATCTTGGGGCGTCGTTTTCCCAATTAAGAATATCCTGCCACCCATCAGAAGCCTTCTTGTCTAACCTGGGGGGCTTCTGCCCATCTCGGTGGCATCCTTTTCGTCCTGGGGGCCTCCTCCCAATATCTGTCCTACATCTCTAATTAGGACCTGATTAGATTTCCCGGGAGCCTCGTTGCCAGTCTTGGGGCCTCTTTGACAGCACGATCGTCTGTCTCGTCGGCCTCCTTGCTCACATTTTTCCTGTGCATTTTCGGATAGGGGCCTCCTTAAATTCCAGGGGGGGGGGGGCGCTCCCTCCTCCCAGTCTCACGGCAGGAGGGACGACTGCCCCCTCTGCCCCCCCCCCATCCCGGTGGCGACGCCCCTGGAATGCACAGCGTACGCTAACCGGAATGGTGCACCATGTACTT
The DNA here is from genome assembly GCA_034440615.1 of Ashinkailepas kermadecensis. Taxonomy (NCBI): domain Eukaryota; kingdom Metazoa; phylum Arthropoda; class Thecostraca; family Neolepadidae; genus Ashinkailepas; species Ashinkailepas kermadecensis. The sequence goes on from JAOTOM010003401.1 coordinate 91,895, forward strand.
ACTTCAGCATTTACGGATTTCAGACGTTTAGGCGGTACTTACACGTAGGTTAGGTATTAATACCTGCAACTATATTTCGCTGCTTTCCTGGCTCATATTTTGTGGCTTTATCAGAATTTATGGGCCCAGCAATCGTTAATACAATTTCCCTAACGATGGCTACATGGTATATATACGCTAGTTATTTTCTTGCAACAACAAAGGTGTTCACCTTCTAGGAACTGAGCGATTTTCCCGCCTTTGTCTGATCCGTGGTGGATAGCCATTCGCCTACGTTTTTAGCATACTGATATTCCGTTGCTAATAATCGTCACTACACATACCACGCTTCATCTTGACGGCCAATGGCCGTAGCGATACATTTGGTCGGCTCCACGAGCTCTGTCCGCGACAAACTCTACTGCTGCTAAGAATGGTACGACCGAGTCCCGTTCCGGACGCGCATGAGGTCAGTGGTTTGACTCGCACCTGGTGCCATTCTCACTTAAATGTCAGTTTTGATCGTTCACAATGAACAATGCATTGTCTGGTGCTCTCGCACCGGGCGGGATGATCTACCCACGTCACAGGCCAGTGTCAGATCTACAGCGGGTCGCTGGGGCATAATTCGAGCGGCAGATGCAGTACTCAATTGGCGCAGCTCCAAGTGAGAAGTCTGTGAGTGCGCACGCCAAGATCACTGCTGGTGACACGGATCTTATCAGGGGATGGATAATTGTAGGGTCATTTTGCCGGCTTTTACGGGTATGTATTATGACTGTGTTTCGAAATTGTATGATGATGCATTATGTGCTAGGTATGCTGGTCATCAAATGCGCTTCGTTGAGCCTCCAAGCTGTACTTCAGGAAACGGGAACGGCGCACCCGGACGACCACCGGCGGATTACCGGCACCGTAAGCGCAGAACAAATACGTCTGCGGCGCTACACACGAATTTGCCAGGTAGCCTTGAGACGCGTTGCACCGCAGTTGCTATTTAATTGTTCCTCATTTGTGGGGCAAGGCAACCTGGAGCTCTCTGGAGTTGGCGCTGAGAAAGCAGCTACTGTTTGTGCTCAGTAAGCGAAGCGACGACGTGAATAGATGAATTGCTGGCTTAGTACTTCAGAGCTGAGAAGTCGGGGGGCGTCAGAGCGTGCTGGTGGTACTTGCAATGGTCAAGCTACTCACTGCTCTACTCCTGTATGTGTGGTAGAGAAGTTCATATGGACGATCTCTGGCGACCTGGCCCGGCCCGGCCCGGCCCGGCCCGGCCCGACCCGACCCGACCCGACCCGACCCGACCCGACCCGACCCGACCCGACCCGACCCGACCCGACCCGACCCGACCCGACCCGACCCGACCCGACCCGACCCGACCCGACCCGACCCGACCCGACCCGACCCGACCCGACCCGACCCGACCCGACCCGACCCGACCCGACCCGACCCGACCCGACCCGATCTGGTCCGGCCGTCCACGCGGTTAAAGACGACGTAGTGTTTTGCTGCATCGTTTCGCCTTCCACGTTCTGCACTGAGAGTTACATGCGCTGTTTTAAATTTCATTTTTGCGTCTTGTGATTACAGCATTCTTCATGAAGTGCTCTTGTTCTTTGTTCAAAGACTCGCCTTGGCATCTCAGCTCGCTGGAAACTTCAATCAGTGTATGATGTAGTACCTCAAGTTATATACCCCGTTTACTTGAGCAGCAAAACTTCCGAATACGATGCGATTAGGAAAACTTGCGAAAATAATGTTGTTGTAAACGGGCTGTTGCGTAGCAAAACATGCGAAAAGCTTAACGCAAACTTACGCTTCGGTAGGCGAAAGTTTGCGATTAGCCTATATCATTAGCAAACAACGGTACGGCTGCAAGGGTCATGACACTTCTTGTAGCTATTCCCTGCTAAGGTTTGAGTAAATTTAGGGTAATTAAGAAAAATAAACGTCTTGTTTTTTTATTCTAATTGCAAACCTAGTTATGAAACACAAAATTCAGACAATGGGCGCAAAATGACCCTGGAAGTCGACGCGCCCCTAAACTCCAATCCACCACCACCACCACAAAAATCAGACACGTAACAGCTGAAAGCGGCGCTGAGACGTCACGTTATTAGTGTCGGCCTCAACCGTGAGTTTTACGATGTGGCGGAGTGTTGAACTTGCGGATTTTTAACAGCTGATTATAGAAGGTAACCAAATGCTCATATTATTATGTAAAATAGGATAAAAAATCGGTCTAATATATTTCGGGCCTGACCCTTCTTCGGAGACAGAATAAACATACGGAGACATTTTACGCACAGGATTTTACGCACATGCTATATATATTAAGACGTCTACCAATATTGACGAAATCATCATCTGAGTCCAAGTATTTAAATTCCAACATAACAAAGGGCATTGTAACAATTACACGTGATGCGACACTAACAGAGCCAACATGTTCGTCGCTTCCCTAGACACCCTCTGTATACACCTACCCTATGCATTTCTATATAAACATATATCCGTGATACGTCAATGCTCTCGAAGTATTCGCCTGTGTGGATGAACGCGTGTGTAAGTGAGTGAGTGAATACGTGAGTGCGTACATGGTGAAGTCGGCGAGTGCAGGTGACGTCTGTACGGTGTCATGCTGTATAGGGAACTGGTTTTATAAGGGTCCATGATGCTACCATTGTGTTTAGGGGATAATTTTGGTTCCTGATTTCAATGGATTCTGCAATTTTGAGTTCTGCCAAGTCTTTACAATGTTTAATACAACGAAGAATGGCTCTTAGATGCTCCTGGGTTTTAGACATTGCGTGTAAAGAAAATATACGACCTTCAATATACCAGGAGGTGCTGAGTTGACATCAAACGTAACGTTAAAGATTATACTTTATTACTCACTGAGTAATAAAGTATTACTTACTGAGTAGTAAAGTATAATCTGTAACGTTACGTTTGATGTCAACTCAGCACCTCCTGGTATATTGAAGGTCGTATATTTTCTTTATACGCAAAGTCTTTACAAGTCCGCAAGATTGTGATGCTGAGCGTTGTTGGAGTGATCGTGCTTTCTGGGTGATTTGTGGCGAAATGCTGTCTAAAAGGGGTGTTTTTCGTTTTGTTCTTTGCGTCTCTGATGTGTCCCATGTATCTGTCCCTAACCATGCGTGTGGTTTCCACAATATAGGTTATGGGTGCTGTCCCTAAGGTGCAAAGCTCGCACGTAATTTCGTATACCACATTTGTGTGTGATATATACCTTTAAGACCGGCCAGGCAGCATGGCACGCTCTAGTGCCTGCAGGGCATGGTGGAGGGTCGAGGGCAGATTTAGTCATGGTTTCCGAAAGTGTCTTGCCTCTTTTCCAGGCTACGCGCATTGAGAGTGTGGACCTAGTGATGGCTTGGCTACCTTTTTAGTTAGAGAATCATCGATAAATGGTAAACTGATATATGTGGTGTCTGCGAATCAATTTGAGCTGGAAGCGTTTGCATGGTGTGTGTGTTGACTTGTCGCGCGCCGTCTGCATTTAGCATTACGTGTCAATACTCGACATTTTGTTTTCTGCATCATGCTATGATGATAGCCATTGGTTAGGAAAAGACTTTCGATTTTTTCGATACCTCTTTTTTGGGCGGCCTTGTCAAAACTGAGCCGCATTGCTATCAGCAATTGAGCATACAGAACGGAACGTTTAGTTTGGATAGGGTGAGCCGAATTGTATGGGAGGATAATAAGAGTCGCCATCGGTTTAATGAAAAGTTCTGTTGTATAGGTCAGCTCACTGTTGACCGTTAGAAGTGTGTCGAGGAAGGAAATTTGGCCGTTGGTAGACTGATCGCTTCTCTCTATGGTAAATTTTAGCCTGGAATGGAAGCGGTTCATGTCGGCAACAAATGTGTTTAAAGAGTCTGAGCCATGAGTCCATATGCCGAAAATGTCATCTATATATCTCAAGTATATGGCTAGTCGATGCGGTGTTGAGGTCAGTAGCAATGTTGCGATGGCGTTCATGAAGATCACTGCTAAAGATGGTGCGATACGACTATCCATAGCTATGCCATTTTGTTGCCGGTAATATTTTTGTCCAAATCGAACGGAGTTGTGGTCAAGGCAATGAGTCAACAATTTTTCAATATCATCGAGATTTAGTCCGAACGTTTCAATCTTCGCAAGGTGGGTACTGAAAAGATTCATGGCAGCAGAAATAGCTTCTGCTGTGGGTATGTTCCCGTAAAGATTATCTACATCTATTGTGAAGGCAATAGCCCTGGCGGTAGTACGTTTTGGAACTGTTCGCGAAGTTGAGTAAGATAATCTAGCGTGTCTTTTAGATGGGCTGGTACAAAGATGAGAAGCTGGGAAACGATTTTATCTAGGAACCAAGGCAGTTTATCCAAAGGGTCGCCACATGCCGTAACTATAGGTCTGAGGGGCACGCCAGGTTTGTGGGTTTTAGGGAGGCCATGTAGTTCTGCTGTGCGGGAGGAATTTGGTTTGATGGCTTTGAAAATTTTGTCTGGGATCTTTCCTGCCATGGTTTCGATAATCATTTTCTTGGTATATAATAATAATATAATATAATAATAATAATATGGATAATCATTTTCCAAAAGTTTAGTCGGGTTCTTCCTATGGGTTCATATTGTGAGGTGATTTTTGAAGCCTCTTCTATATAAGATTCCCGTGGCATGAGAACAAAACCTTTGCATTTATCCGAGCGTTTTACGATGACGTTGGGATCCTTGCGCAACTTTTTGAGAGCCGTTAGTTCGTCCTGTGAGTGGTTTGGCTGACATTGGGTACGATGGTCTTTGAAAATATTGATGACTTTCCGTTTGAATGCTCTAAGTGCTGATTCAATAGCAATACGAGCTTGTGGTGCCATCCTAGTAGTGGTATCACTGAATCACTTCTGAAGTACTTTCAATCTTCTTTCACAGAAAGCTCCTTGCGGCGATATTCTCTCGCCCGAGCAGAAGCATACGCATCGAAATGCTAGGACTGTTCAGGCTGCGGGAACTTTGCACTACGAGATGATGATTACATTCTTTGCACTCTTCAAGTTTATGCGACCCTGATATATATATATATATATATATATATATATATATATATATATATATATATATATATATATATATATATATATATATGTATGTATATATATATATATATATATATATATATATATATGTATATGTATCTATATATATATATATATATATATATATATATATATATATATATATATATATATATATATATATATATATATATATATATATATATATATATATATATATATGTATATATATGTGTGTGTGTGTGTGTACAGCTAACTTTGAATTGCATCTATTTCTACCAATTTAGTTCGAATTGTTTCTGGGGAGGCTTTCCAGAATCAGAGTCAGTGCTTAGCGTAACCTTGTTGCAATGACCCCGAACCCATTTGCCGATCTGGAAATTATAGTTCTGTTGCACAAATTTGACCGAGATTTAGCGTACTCACGTAGTCAGGCACGCTCGCCTGGTGGCTGCGCCCCCGAACTTACGTAGCCAGTTGCCAACTGACCATCTCAGCCGGAGGAGTTAATAGCGAGCGCGTGAAGCGACTCGAACCCGTTGTG